>JASDQU010338728.1:1119-12513 GCA_032191745.1 Picea mariana
GAGGACTTCATGGTGGTATTGATGGTTGCAACATTGGCACTGAGTTGTTTCACTTCTTGTTGGGTTTCGATGAGACCAGATTGCAAGGTGTTGAAGTGAGCTTCCAAGTCTTGGCTACTGGTATGGGCCATGAGGATGGGGGACCTGAAAAGGAGCGGGCGGGATAAAAAAATTTGCCGAAAAATGATATGGACGAATGTGATAAGGGAGAAGAGATGAATCCAATGGAATAGGTCTCAAATAATGGTGAAAATTTTTCTTGACTTTTTGTTTTTTTTACACCTGCGGAGTTATACACTAGTCTAAAGAATATTGTAGAGAGAAAATGCCCAAACACTTAACCATAAAGAAATGTGTATTTACTTGGCAACCCAAACACAATTGCACGGCAATAGATCTTGTCTATTTTAATTTGTTTATGTTTCTGTCCCCAAGGGTTCTATAGACAAGGGTTTTCCCTGTGCTATAGCTCTCTGATATACGTGTGGGGTCCAACAATAGTACTTGTCCCAATATTTCAGGGCACTAACTAAGGAGGATAGACCGTACCCTTAGCCGTACTACCCGACTACCCAGGTACTAGAGAGTATCTTCTCGAGTGTTGTTCTCGGTCACACTATAGCAGTCAGGCGACTGATCGGTTTATCTAAAGAGGGCTTCAAGTAATCTAGGCCGATCCGTACACAGGTCCTGTCTGATGTGCTACCACTCGAAGGGGTACCAACATGGGTTACAAGGGTGGCCAACAAATGTGCTCTTAAATACCACTTGTATTTTCTGCGTGTATGAATCCCTCAACTGTGAGTTTATGAACGTAACGACATATCTCTGTGGCTTAAAGATGTCGGAATACATCTCTACCCTGAAAAAAAATTAACCCACACTTTCTGCCGAGGAAAGTGCTCTGTTACCACTTGTAATATACCAGATATAAAATGTATGCAGAACAGAAATAAAATGCTAGAATGGCAAAATAACATCAATATAACCAAAACATTCACCACAATAGCACTGAAATGATAAGAGAATAATAACAGAAATAACACTTTGAATCTGAAAACAATGTTCACAGACCTCTTCGAGGGGGCAACCTCCAGTTGAGAAGAGCTCTATTACAATAATATCCAAGTTAGGGTTATCATACCCTCGACTCCTATTTATACTAAAAAGAATCATCTAGAGGAAGATCCTTCTAGAAGCGAAATCTTCTATTAGGTCTTCTTACATCCGCCTTATTCTATTTTATTGAAAGGCCTTATTAATATTGACCTTTATTACATCCAAATATATTGTTCTACCTATGTGTGCGTTAGGATCCTAACATTAGGTAAGATCATGTTTGAGTAACACACTGATTTCTTGGAGTGCCACTCATTCCTCCACCTTATTATTGGAGGCAATCTCTAGCCACCAAGTTATCTAAAGAACTTTTTCTTCTCTCATCAAGATTGAAGAGAACCCCGCTACACCTACCACCCCATAGAGTTTATCTTAATTATTAGTAGTAGCATTAAGATGCATTTAAGAATTTGCTTTTACTCTATATTTATTTTTAGTATCGTCCTCAGGGGTGTAGAGAAATTGGAAAATAGCAGGAAATGTAAAGGAAGTTTGTTATGTGAGATTACAAGTTTGAAACCCCCGCCTTATCTTGTGTGTTGCATAGTGGGCACCGTAGCACACCTGGAGATTATAGTGGTAGCAGTCGGAATCGACCCTATGTCACGCGAGTACGAGCCTGTCCTAATTGTCAATTCCACTAGATTAAAAAATAAAATAAAATAATTTTAATATCCTTTACCTTTAGAACCCTAACACCCAATCTACCAAAAAAAATAGCTTGAATAAACCTCTTTTTCAACAATACAACTTCCTTTGCCTTTTCATCAACGAAACAACTTCCTTTGTTTAGGATACAATAAAATTTTCTTTATGATAAAACCTAAATTGAAAAATTTAAAATAAGCTTGTACTCTCATAACTAATCTCTCTTGTAATTGCGAGAGCAACCCCCAACAATTTTATTTCATACCTTTCCACCATTTACGACAACATTGACTAAGGCTACTTTGTAATGCCCAAAATTTTGATCCCTTGACAAATAATAATCTAGATTACGTTTTTATTTTAATTTGAGTCAACAGTTCATTAACCATAGGTTGACCAAAAGTGTTTTTTCATATGAAATGACATAGATCTATTTGTGTGATTGTTTTTTAATTTATATTATGTGATATGAGATCAGATTGTTATATATCTTGCTTTACGATGATAATGTTACTTTATCTCATCATTCCATATTTAAATATGCAAGCTTATGATATTGATGTATACGTAATCTTAAGTAAGGATGTTGGTTAAGATGTTTATTGTTCTTACTCTTAATCTAGTGAAATGATTTTCAAATTAAAAAATAAATTTTATTATTTTTCAAAAATTTATGGTTGATTTTTGCACGCATTTTGGTGAGGTTTTTCATAAAACAATATTTGTTTGTTACATTTGACTCAAAATTACAAAGATTATCATTCCATTCCAAATGAATATATTAAAGGAAGCCCTTAGCTAGCACAATCTTGATTATGAAGATAAATGTGAACACAGGCTTGAATAATGAAATGGCCCAATTTGGTAAGTGGAATGGAGGATATTGTTTGACAAATGTGTGTCATACATTGGATTGAAGAAAAAATTCAAATGGTTGAAAAAGGCATACCATCAATACTTTATGTAAGAAATTATTTACACAATACATGGGTTAATGCATAATAATTGATTGACAATAAATTTTTCAAAATTCTTTATATCAATAGGAAAATATCAAATACTCATTGAAATTAACAACCTCATACATTGCAAAATGTCTGAAAACTTTATTTGGTTTATGAAAACTACAATTTAAAATCCTTTTCCTTTACTATCCCAATGTATCTTTGAGACTTCAACTTTGCGTTATTCATATACTTTTTTGGATTAACTACAAGAATAACTCCTCTCTATAAAGTATGAAGGAGTTTGTATTTTTTTTTGTATAACTCCTCTCTATAAAGTATGAAGGAGTTTGTATCTTTTTTTTGTATAGGAGTTGTTTCCACAGTTTTGATTATCAAGATGTTTTGATTATCAAGATTTTGTGTTATACTATATTATAGCAGCTCGATTGGTAATGTAAAAATTCTATTTTCTTAATATAATGTGTTAATTTTCTTTTTGGAAAAAAAAAACTCTTCCCTTAGTTTTATTGTATTGCCTCTACGATATATAGCTATGAGTTAGCTTTCACTGTCATATTAATTTTCATTGACTTAAATTTTTTTGTGCCAAACTTAATCTTTAACATAGGAAATAATTATTTTTATTTTTTAACATATAAAATAACAATTTTTTTAAACATTTGATTGGTCCATAACTTTGAAATGTTATTACAGGCTTCATGTGGTTCAAGAATTTTTGTACTCATGCTTTAAATTTTTGTACTTATGATGGTCAATACGTGTCATCCCATCTCCTGTGCTGTGGAGGCAGTTTGTAGCAGCCCACTGCACTTGTTAGAAGTCACAATAACTTTGGAACATACACTACCTCTCCATACTTTTGCATAAATTACTTATAAAGTTATACATGATCACATCTTTGAGAATGAAGTATAATTTTTAGGTAGGACAAGATGCTATATTGTAGGTTTGTATGGTCAAGTTAGATGCCTACTAGACTAGGTTGTCTAGTTGACCATGCCAATATATTTAGTTACTAGTTGATTATGATACTAAATTGTTTCTATAGGTAGAAATATGTCCCAGAGATTTCAAAGAAAACAAGTTAAGAGATCTTTGGGAAGTCATAAGATTAATCATTGAATCCTTAATATTAGAAGAATGGCTCAAGGAAATGGAACAAATGATGGTAATAGATTAGTCGAGGATTGCTTCCAATGAGGTTACATTGAAGGTGGCAACCACATATTGATAAGCTCGCATGAAAACTTTTCCAAGCATTTATTAATGGGAGATGAGAATGGACTTTTTCTTGGAGGTGGGGACAATAGAGTGTGAGCACACTACACCAAGATATCAATTCATGGAAGTCTACATGGCCTTGAAAAGAAGATTGCATATGCTAAAGGAGTGTAAGGTTCCTAACAAATTACACTTCAACTTGAATGTTGTTTTGATTGGCAACTTGGATAGACATGTTTGAGACGTGGGTATATTATTGAAAGACTATGTCAACTTGATGTAGTATTACTCATCTTAAGCGAGTGAAGTAGCTTCCAAAATGATTTCCATCTAAATCTCAAGTTTGATATTTTCTGGTTCTTGAGAGTCGGGAGTTGTGCATACTTGGCATTTTGAGTATAATTTTTTATTTAACCGTTGAAATATATTAGGTACCATATTCTATCCATCATTGCGTTATCATGGTCCCAGACTTAGGCTGCCACGTGGCACCTAGGTGTTGGTCGAAGTTTTCATTGCAAAAATTTCATTTCAGTGGGACTTGTGTATACAAGCCCACATTATTTTATTTAAAGTGCATTATATGTGTTAGCGGGGGCGGAAAGTGTTGGGGCTAGGCCCCAACCCAGGGATTTGTGCATCCACATATTTCTACACCTCAACAATTAAGTGCATAAACACTCCACTATACGGTTGAGCCACGTTTCAAGGTTTAAACCGTCAAAGCGCACGGACTCGGGGGCTAATGCTTTGGATTCAAGAGCTGTGACCTTATCCCAAGCGCGCATATAGGGGCGTGACCCTATGGGCTATCACCATATGATCATTTGTTTCGGGATGAGGGGCCAGTGCATAACCCTTTGGGCTGGCACTTGGCCACCTCTTATCCATATGACCTAGTTTAGAGGGGGCACGCGCCTATATTGGGGGCTTATGCCCATATTTTGCTAAAAATGGGTTTTAAAACTATAGTTTAGTGATTTTCTCACTGATTTTTGGGCAGTTTTGGTTAATTTGGCCATATCTTGGTGGATATTGGGCCAATTTGAGTGGCACAAGAAGTGGGTTGTTGGGATTTGATCCCACTACGTCATGGCTATATAAACCAAGCTCATGTGAGGTTTGAAACAAGCAAGAAGCAACAAAGAAGCTTGAAGCAAGTTGAGGAAGAACTTGTCAAGGTCAAGTTGTCTTGAGTAGTGAAGAGTAGTTGAGCTTTGGAGGCAGTTTTCGTGAGTTCTATTACTCCTTTTTCGGTGCCGTATGTTGTGTCAGGTTCCTGAGACGGAGCATAATACAACTAAGTCAGTCAGAGCCCTAGATGATGTAATTTTGATGTAGATTGTAAGCATTGAATTTTGAATAGAGAAACCTCTCTCACTGAAGACAAAGGCCCGAAGACGTAGACGAGATTGTTGAACTCCGTTATCAACCTCTGTTGTTCAATTTGTTGATGGTTTGATTTCTTGTTGTTATCTGCTATTTATCTTCATTATTTAAGTCTTTGTTGTTTTTATATTCACAAGCATCGTCAAAAAAGGTCTTGATAAAATTGAAGTCATAGTGCGAAATTGCTAAGCACCAATTTAAGATCAAGTGGTATCAGAGCAGGCTGACTTTTGCAGGAATTGTGAATATGGGGAAAATCTTGAAGAGAGCCAGACTCCAAGAGCTCGAGGAGATTAACGAAACGATTCAGTGAGAAAATGCTGAGCTGCGACGATTGGTGCAAATCCTCGAGAAAGACAGGGAAATATTGCGAACAATGATGTTAGCAACGGAAGAAAGGCCAGTTGGAAGAAGCCCTTCTGTCAGAAGCCCGAGCCCTGTCAGGGATGATGGAATTCATCCATTCCATAGGCAATCTGATGAGGAGGATTCATATGCGCTTGTGACTCCGGTGGAGGAACAATCAGTAGGAGAGGCCATTGGCACATTCTCTTCGCTAGCATAAAGCACTCATTACACTCCAGCTTCACCTGTAGCTGATCAGGAAGTGGATTCTGACCATCAGGATATTGCAACATTTGAGAAACATACCAAAGAAATTGGTATGAGAATGCTATCCAAGTTCGGATATAGAAAATGACAAGGCCTTGGAAAGTATGGCCAAGGTAGAACTAAGTTGATTGAAGTACAAGAAAGACCACTCCGTGAAGGATTGGGTTACACAGGAGAATCTTCTGACGACGACAGTGCAATGGTTTGTTGCACGCACTGTCGGAAGTTCGGGCACGATGTTGACCACTGTTGGGAGCAACATACAGAGCTGCCACTAAAATGGTTTCGAACCCGTCAAGGAAAACAGACAACTCGAGCCAGCAACGATGCGAACAATGAGTCGTGGAAGAAAGGTAAAAAGGTTGAAATGTATAAATCCCCTTCACCCATCTTTACTGATGAGCATGCTAGAGTCATGGAACTTATCAGAAGAACAATCCCATGGACATTTTGTAGCAACCATAACCATTGTGTTGCATACTGCTGGAAACAAAAAGTATACGGGAAAAAGATCATGGTGACAAGAAGTATGCCAAGACTCGATGACGTGATATAGTAGGTCAAGAAGAATCTGCGACCAAAGTTAGTGCAACCAAGGCAGGAGTCAAAGAAATCCAATGGGGATTCAACTTAGTCGGGATAAGGTTCCATCAAATTCCTTCGAGCACAAAAAACTTGCTCGCATTGTCAAAAGAATGGACATTGTGAAGATAATTGTTGGATGCTGCATCCAGGGTTGTGACGCTCAACAAAGCTTGAAGGGCCAGAGCAGAAGAAGGATGTTGCAGAAAGACAAAAGGTGGTTGTAGAGGAACATAAGGATGTTGCAGAAGAGTAGAAGGACGCTGCAGAAGGGCAAGAGGATGCTGCTGTAGAGAAGCAAAGGAATGACCGCGACAGTCCGTTGGTAGGGGATGGATCATCCACCTGGAACTTGGCATATTTTATGCCCTATATGTAAATCAAGTCAGTGTCAGTTTTCATTGATGTAATAAAAGTGATTTGATTTATGAAATCACTTATTGGGTCTAGTTAATGTTAAGTCTAGTATGTTTGTCATTAGTCGATTGATATAAGGATATAGTTGATTGATGTAATAAACCTTTTGGGGACCAAAAGGTCTTTAGTGGGAAGGCGTGATCCAGATTCAGATCTAGGAGCTTGATGGGGCTTAGAAAGGCCTACAAATCAATGTTCTCAGAATGGATTCAAAATGGATGTGTGTGTAGGCCTCGTTGATACGAACCTAACGCAACTTGAACGGGCTCAAACAAATGTCGTATGATCTTGATATCGCATTCTGTTCGTTTTGCCAAACAATGAAAAAGTCAACAAACAAAAGTCAACGCTAACATCAACATGATGTCATCATGCTGACGTGGCAATGTGACACGTGTCAGAGGCACAGTTGGCAGGTCGTATAGTTGATGGGGCATAGGATCCATAAAGTTGACGTGGACCAACCAGGAGGTGACATGTGTCACCATTGGAAGGGTGACACGTGGCACGCTCGTACAGGTGCCACATGGCCCTACCGTACGATGACATGTGGCAGGGTACGACGTAGACAGGTGGAAGGTACGGTTGCTAACTGGAAAAGTGTGTGAACACGTGGACCATCCGACAGATGACAAGTGGCATTAAATCAACGAATAGGGTGGTGCCACATGGCGTCCAGGTGTTGGTCGAAGTTTTCATTGCAAAAAATTTGGAGTTCGAATGATTCGAATTTGGGACCTCTGATGGGAGGCTACGCGTTGGAGCCCAGGTGTATGACCACTGCACCACTGTGAGACTTGTGTATACAAGCCCATATTATTTTATTTAAAGTGCATTATATGTGTTAGCGGGGGTGAAAAGGGCTGGGGCTAGGCCCCAACCCACGAATTTGTGCATCCACATATGTCTACACCTCAATAATTAAGTGCGGAAACGCTCCACTATACGGTTGAGCCACGTTTCAAGGTTTAAATCGCCAAAGCGTGCGGACTCGGGGGCTAATGCTTTGGATTCAGGAGCTGTGACCTTATCTGAAGACGCATATAGGGGTGCAACCCTATGGGCTATCACCATATGACCATTTGTTTCGGGATGAGGGGCCAACGCACAACCCTTTGGGCTGGCGCTTGGCCACCTCTTATCCATATGACTTGGTTTAGAGGGGGCACACGCCTATATTGGGGGCTTATGCCCATATTTTGCTAAAAATGGGTTTTAAAACTATAGTTTAGTGATTTTCTCACTGATTTTTGGGCAGTTTTGGTTAATTTGCCCATATCTTGGTGGATATTGGGCCAATTTGAGTGTCACAAGAAGTGGGTTGTTGGGATTTGATCCCACTACCTCATGGCTATATAAACCAAGCCAATGTGAGGTTTAAAACAAGCAAGAAGCAACAAATAATCTTGAAGCAAGTTGAGGAAGAACTTGCCAAGGTCAAGTTGTTTTGAGCAGTGAAGAGTTGCTGAGCTTTGGAGGCAGTTTTCGGGAGTTCTATTACTCCTTTTTCGGTGTCGTCTATTGCGTCAGGTCCTCGAGACAACGCAGAATACAACTGAGTCAGTCAGAGCCCTATATGATGTAATTTTGATGCAGATTTTAAGCATTGAATTTTGAATAGAGAAATCTACCTCACTGAAGACAAAGCCCCGGAGACATAGGCGAGATTGCGGAACTCCGTTATCAACTTCTGTTGTTAATTTGTTGATGGTTTGCTTTCTTGGTGTTATCTGCTATTTCTCTTCATTATTTAAGTCTTTGTCGTTTTTATATTCACAAGCATTGCCAAAAAAGGTCTTGATAAAATTGAAGTCATAGTGCGAAATTGCTAAGCACCGCTTTTGGATCACTTCCTGAGGAAGGCGACAAAATTAACTTGCGAAAGAGTCTGGAGAGCCATTGAGGTCACACAAGCATCGTACCCGATGGAAGATAGTTGCAGGCGCATTTGTAGGTTCGAGCGAAGTTGAAGTAAATGATCGTCGCTGGGGCGCCACACGAGGAGAGCAGGGGTGGTTGGCGTGCATGGGCGCTTGTGAAACGTGGCCATCGATTGACACCCCATCCGTGGAACAAAAAAATTATTACAATCAATAACCATAACATTATTTAATGTTGACATACACTCTCTTACATTGTGTCAAGCAATTGACATGGTAGAGTTTTGAAAGATTATATATGTGTGTGTGGGGTCGTTGAGATGAAATGGGAACAACTAGGCTGGGGAATTGATGTAGGAGCATTTTGCCCCCTAATTTAACTTATTTTGACTAGTCCTAGGGGGTCTTGAATTTAATTGTTTAATTCTTATGTTTTATGAAATTCTAGAAGGATGTATAGGATTGAGATTTGGTTAAGGATATATGATTGCAATTAGATCTATTTTGTTAAAGCAGTGCTCGAGAGTTGTGAGGACTTAGAGATATCTTAGGGGTAGTTATAGATCTCTTGAGTATATTGTGGATCCAAAATGAGGATTTTGTGGATCTAAGTATCCTAGAGATTGATTTAGGGAAGATTGTTAGGGTCTGAACCAATTATGGGTTCATAATCTGTTATATAAATATTGTAAGCCTTCGGGCATGAAGGGTGGCCAAATGAATGTAAAAACATGCCAAGAGGCGTGGCCATCCAATGAGGAAATCAGGCCAGAGAGGGAGAAAGGCCATTATAGGAGAAGACCTTATGTAAACACTATGTACATTGTGTGTATATTTGAGGAATGAAATTACTCTTTCTGAGTGTTGCATGAATTGTCTGTTCATAGACCTCTGTTAATTGTGTGTGTGTTGAATGGTGGAAGTCCGGATCTGTTAATTTTATGTGCAAGGATCAAATGGAAGGCGCACGCAAGTATTGTGATACATTGTTGATCACGATAGTATCAACAATGATCCCTTGAATCGTAGCGAGATCGTGAAATAAGAGAGATAGAATCCATCTCTGTGTGCAGTCGAATCAAAGGACAACAAAAGAAACCCTTTGCAGAGAAAGAGAAACAACAACCATCAGATCAAGATCAATAGTTGATCATGATCGTTGATTTATCGGGGCGAAGTCTTCATTCGTGATTTAAAGATGAATGACTAAGATTAGATCTAGATCGTAAATCCATTCAAATCAACATTGGAAAGCAAGCACGCAATTGGAGTCTGAAGCAACGACGTTAAGTGCTTTGGAGTCTAGTTTCCGGGACTCATTACAACACTCCGATAGAACAACATCGAAGAATATTCCGCTTCGATACCATCCTTTCGGAGTCCAGAAAATAGGATCAATGAGAAATACTCCGACAAAGGAAAAATGATTGACGACTGAGATATATTCGGAGTTGAATAGATCTATGGTCACTAGAGTGACACGTGGCAACGGAAGAGACCAAGACAGAGGGTAGCGGCGAATGAAGAGTGGACACGTGGCAACTAAGCGTACAAATAAGAACTTGACACGTGGCATCCACGTGTGAGTCTTTTGACGAAGACCTAGCATAACGGTAATGAAGGTTGGTGAATATGGATCGTCCATGTTGTGACGATCAATGGTGGAGATTGTTTAGATATTCAGAGTTCTTGTATTCAGAGTACTTGAGGTGTTGGGTATCGAAACATTCCGAAAGGAAGATTCAAGAGGCCTACAGCGGGCGGGAGGAATTAGTCCGACAACGAGTTTAGCACCAGGTCACAACAGGTGGTCCTGTGAACGAAAGCGCTAGAGGATAAGTGCTTGAGGAAGTAAGCACCGAGGATATAGTTCTCGATCGTAGCTAATGGTCACGAGGAGGATAGCACCTGGATTCCGGAGCTACAAATAAGCGCGCGAGGATTGGTGCGACAACAGAGGTCAGAGCCATGTAACAGAGGCAGAGTTAACTTTTAAGCCGAGAAAGAAATCGAGAGCAGCCTGAGTCCGAGGTCGCAACAGAGTTCTTATTGACAATTATGTACCTGCCTGGATTGGTACGAGAGCAGAGATTCAGAATTCGAATGCGAGGGCTTAGATCATGAGGAGAACTCGGGATGCGAGGATGAAGTTCCTGTGAACTTCATAATGGTGAATTGGTGCGTATAACAGAGAATTCTGATCTCTGTTTGGAGCGGATTTTGGGCCCGCGCATAAGTTTATCAGAGTAGCGAGTAAAGAGCTGCCAGCAGAATTTTGAATATATAATTCTGCATCTGTGGGTTAAGGCCGGGAGGTCATCAGGATTGGTCTCATGGAAAAGGATAAAGTGAAATCAAAATCCGACAGGAATAATATACTATAATGAGAAAACTCAAGCAACAGATAGTGTACATGCATTTACAGAAACCTTCTAAGTTGTATGAGCTAAAGCCAATCCCGTTCTCTTGTTGGGGCTATAGATAAAAACATAGCTAAATAGCAGGGACTCAGAACTTTCAGAAGAAAAATCCATTTTTTTCTATGACACTCATTCTTT
>JASDQU010338730.1:0-12513 GCA_032191745.1 Picea mariana
ACAAAAGAACAAGTGGTAGACATCTTTACAAAACCACTTCCACAAGAAGCCTTTGAGTATCTTTGCCAGAGACTCGGAGTTATTTCTACTCCAAAATGAATTCTTTTGAATACTTATCTTATATGTCTTAGATGTACACGAGGAAGCACCATAAAGAGGACAGTTCAGGTTGGGATATCAGACGGGTCAGTTAGGGGGAGCAACCCCAAATGGAAAGATACCTTTGTCATTGATGACAAAGGGGAAGGGATTTATTAGATGTAGAGGACAAAGGCATGGTTCCAGAGGGAGCATTGGTCACAAATATGAAGACATGGTTCCAGGGGGAGCATGAGTGATATGATTTAAGTATTGCATCAGAGTGTTGCCATCAATGCCAAAGGGGGAAATTGTTGATTAATTGGGTTGGTTGTCATTGATGTCAACCCTTGAAGAAAGTTCGATAGCTAATTGAGGTAGCACAAAGGTTTGGGTAATGGACCCAAGTTTGTTTGATGTATAATGGTATTAGTTTTGATATATTTTCAGGTAAGACTATTCTATATGGATAGTACATGTCATGCCATTTCTGTTGGTATGTGGAACGTCATATAACTCACGGTAGAGAGTTATGGCCATGTGAAGTTGGAAAACCATCATGAGTCATCTAGAAGCCCCAAAAGGTCAAAGTAGTCAAATTTCTTGCAAAGAAGAGATTATTTAAATAATAAAGTGAAGTGACAAAGTAAAAAAGGATTATTTAAATAATAAAGTGAAGTAACAAAGTCAAAGAGGATTATTTAAATAATAAAGTAAAGTGACAGAGTCAAAGAGGATTATTTAAATAATAAAGTGAAGTGACAAAGTCAAAGAGGGTTATGTGTATGTGTGTGATTGTTCATTTGTTTACTGTTTATTTACTATGCAACTATTGGATGATAATGCTACATTGATATAACACTTGCATTTTATGGTGAAAAAGGATTAAATTGCTCTATTACTGATTCACCCCCCTCTCAGTAATCCAACACAAATAACTCATGTGCCTATGTATATTATACTATTCATTTGTGAATTCAATAGAGATCATTATAAATATTGGTTAACTAAAATGTATATAATTTATTAGAGATCACCATAGTCAACTATGACCAACCAAATTCAACCAAAATCAATGTGACATAACCCTTGATGAATGTCGTAATGTAACATAACAATTGAGGAATGTATCAAGTTGACGTAAGTAAACTAAGAATCACATTACAATAGATATAACCATATTATAAACCTTGTAGTGTCACAATGTGACATAATATTGAACTCAACCTATTAATGTCACAATGAGACATAGCCATCCATGAACATCGTAATGTGACATAAATGTTGATGAATGTAGCAATTCGACATAATTCAAACAAGATGAATAGTGTAATGTGACATAAATGTTGAGTAACATTGCAATCCAACATAACCCTTGATGAGCATTGCAATGTGACATAACCAAAATGAACCATGTTTAACCATAGTCAACTTGGTAAACCATAACTAACCATAATCAAACATGGTCAAACATGTTAAGAACCAAATATCAAAATAGCATAAAAAACCTCAGAATAAGTACTCAATGCTTTGACAAAGAGATAATTTCATATAATAAGCCTCTTTGACGGGGAAACCTCCTTATACACCACATAAATTTTCAAATACAAGATGATTCCAAATGAAAAGGTCTCCTTGGTATATATAGGAGGCTAGGAGGTTCAACTACAACTAATGGACCCAAGATGACATAAATAAAATAAAAATACTAATGTAATATGCCCCAATTAAGGGGTAATGTGCTATTATTTAGGGCTTAACATGCCCCTCCCCTTCATACAAGAGTTGTCTATAACGCTTGATTAATTCTATATGCTTATGTATAAAAGACACATCTTCCCAAGTGGAATCTTCAGCAAGTAGTTTCCTCTACTTAATGAGATACTCTGAAATGGATATATTCCTTAAGCATGAAAAATGGAAAACTAGGTGTACTTGCGAAGATGCAGGAAACTCCAATTTGTATGACATAGTAAAAATCTTTTGCAACACCTTATAAGGGCCATAGTACTTTTGTGATAATTTATTAGCCTTGTTATCTTGCTTGAGGGACATCTGTTTGTATGGTTGTAGTCTTAAAAATACCCAATCCCCTACTTCAAAACTTCTTTCACTGCGATGTTGATCTACTTGTTGTTTCATGCAATTTTGTGCCATGGTCAAGTTTTCATTTAAGAGTTTGATAACTTGTTGTTGATGTTTGATGCGACCTTCCACTTCTTGAACCTTGAATTTTTATTTTAGAGAAAAAGTGATTGAAGGTGGGTGATATCCATAGAGTGTCATAAATGGTGACATTTTCATTGCAATATGAAAGGAAATGTTATGCCACCATTCTGCTAAGGTTAACCACTTGAACCATTTTGTGTTTGTTTATCAGAGACAAAGCAACGAAGGTATCCTTCCAGACATTTGTTCACTATCTCAGTTTTTCCATCATATTGAGGATGATAAGATGAGCTATGAGCCAATTGAGTACCCAAACAAGAAAATAATTATGTCCAAAAATGTCTAGTGAAGATGGGATCCTTGTAACTTACAATAATATTTGGGCTTACATGTAGCTTTCGAGTTGTCTCCATGAATGCGGTGGAAACTGTACTGGATTTGAAAGGATTAGAGAGTGCACAAAAGTGTGTGTACTTGGTTAGTCTACCAACAATCACCATGATGACACTATTTCCTTCAGACTTCAGTAACCCTGTGATGAAATCCATGGAAATCTCCTCCCAACGCTAACTTGGGATGGCTAATGGTTGTAAAAGACCTGGGGTCTTAATTGTTTCCACCTTATTTTTTTGGAAAACCAAACATTCCACCAGAAACCTTTGAACATTAGTTTTAAGGCCATCCCAAAAAAATTCCTTCTTGACCCTATGGTAGGTTTTCAAAAATCCCGAGTGCCCTCCTACTAGAGAGGTGTGCAATTCCAAGAGTACCTTTTGTTTGAGTTGGGAGTTATTACATAAATATAAGCGATCTTTGTACCATAGTGAATCATTTTTCCATGTAAATGCATTGGATGCACTGGAATCCTACTGCAACCTTTGAATGAGAGTCCACACTTTATTTTCATTCTTCCATTCATCCATTGCTTCTATTATCCAATCAGGTTGGATGATCGAGATAGCATAGAAAAATGCCTCAACATCTTCATCCTTTCTTGAGAGTGCATCAGCAACAAAATTTTGCTTCTCTTTTTGTAGATGATTTCAAAATCATAACCCAACATCTTGGTCACCCATTTGTTGTTTTTTTGAAGATAGTCTTTGGTCCAAGAAGTATTTAATACTATCATGATTTGTTTTGACCTTGAAGTGCCTACCTATTAGGTAAGGGAACCATTTCTTCAATGCATGCAGTATTTCCATCATTTCATTCTCATAAATGGGTTTGTGTAATTCCTTTCCCTTGATTGGCTGACTTTCAAAGGCAAGGGGTATTCCTTCTTGCAGTAGAACAACACCAATGCCATTTCCCAAGGTATCACATTACACACTAAAGGTTTTGTGAAGTCTAGTGTGGTCAAGACATGATCTTTGCACATCGCCTCTTTAAGTTGCTCAAAAGCTTGAGTTGCCTCTCAAGTCCATGAAAATACATCCTTCTTATTTAATGTCGTTAAATGTGCTTCTATTCTTCCATAGTTCCAAACAAACTTGCGGTAGTAACCTGCCAAACCCAAAAATCCTCTAAGATTCTTCAATGTCTTGGGAATCGACCACTCCATAATGGCCTTAATATGCTTAATCTTGTTAGGGTCTACCTTTCCACCTTCATGAGATACAATATGACCCAAATACCCTACCTCCTTCACCCCAAAGAAACATTTGGATGGTTTGGAATATATTTGTTGCTCCTTTAGTAGTTGTAGCACCTTGTCAACATGCCAAATATGATCCTCCAAATACTTGCTATAGATTAGTATATCATCAAAAAATACTAACACAAATTTTCAAAGGAAGGGATTGAAAATGGAATTCATCAACCCTTGTAATGTGGAAGGTGCATTCGCAAGGCCAAAAGACATGACCAAAAATTCATAATTGCCTTCATGAGTTTAGAATGTTGTTTTTGGGATATTTGCTTCCTTCAATCTAATCTTATGATACCCTGAACGATGATCCAACTTTGTGAAGTAGATTTATCCATGTATTTCATCTAACAATTCATTAATGAAGGGAAAGGGAAACTTATCTTTAATAGTGATCTTGTTGATATCTCTATAATCTGGACACATATGCCATGAGCCCTCTTTCTTGAGTACCGTTACCACTGATGGAGAGTAAGAACTTTGTCTAGGTCAAATAATTCCAGCCTCTAACATCTCTTCAACCATACGCTGAATTTCACTCTTCTGTGCATAAGGGTATTTGTAAGGCCTGATGTTAGGAGGAACACTCAAAAGAATTAGGTGGATAGCATGATCATGTTTTTGATTGGGTGTAAGACCTCTGGGAATATCTTCAAATACTTTGGAATGCTTATCAATGATCCCTTGGAGATCTAGGGGAACAAATGGGTTAGATGTTTAAACATATAGTCAGCATAGTTTTACAATTACACTATGATGCCCCTTTTGCAATAATTTTTTCATTTCATTAGATATTATCACCTTACTGTGTTTCCCTGTGATACCCCTTAACTCAATTTCCTTTCCTTCCAATGAAAATTTCATGAAAAGTTCTTGAAAATTAAATTCCATTGTTCCCAATGATTGTAACCATTGGATTCCTAGTACAAC
This sequence comes from Picea mariana, assembly GCA_032191745.1. NCBI lineage: Eukaryota > Viridiplantae > Streptophyta > Pinopsida > Pinales > Pinaceae > Picea > Picea mariana. The sequence continues at coordinate 4,823 of JASDQU010338730.1, forward strand.
ATCAACACCACCCATGGGTATAGAAATCATTGGACTATTCATTACATATTCCCCCATAGTAATTGTTTATTTCTAATTGATGATGTCAATCAGAGTTTATTTAATGTCAACCCGGGAAGGTAAACTTAGAAGCACTACCTAAAATATATAGATCTAGAAAGATTCCTAATTTGTCCAAGATCTTAAAGTTCCCTTACAAGGACATATTCATCAAGATCTCTTTCAACAACTAATCAAACCTAGATCTAACAATTGTCAAGATCCTAAGGTTCTCTTACAAGAACACCTGAATTTTAGAATCTCCTACAATATTAGAACATTTAACAAAAATTTAAAAGATGAAATGAAACAAACCTAAATCTAATAATTGTCTGAGATATTATGGTTCTCTTACAAAAACACTTTCAAATAAGATCCTTCCAGTATTAGAACATTTAACAAAACATTAAAAGATGAAATCAAACAAAAACATAAGTTAAGTTATACCTAAAATAAGCAAATCAGCATGCAAGTGAGGCCATGGGGGCCCTCCATAACTCCACAAGCACACCACTTCAAAGGAGACTCAGATGTAGAAGCAAAATCGAAGTATGATTCTTTATTTCAAAATCTCCATTACAAACCAACTCTAAGATTACAATTCTTTCTAATTCTAGGATTACAAGCTTACCAATGAAGGAGGTAACACTCCTATTTATACAAGAGCTATGATAACAAACTCATAAATGTGATCCACTAATCTCTCTTTAGTTCCATACATATCTCAACCATCTAGACACATAACCCTCTTTTGTCCTTGATCTTCTCCATGAGATCATGATCTCTTATCAAATTCGAATTTGATCATTCAAGGCCACATAAAGGTGTCTTGGAAGCTTCTTTTGTACCTACACATGTTAACAAACTCATTCTTATTGTTAGGTATAAGTATAATCATATTATTTTCTAAAGTTTAACCACAAATCCACCTAAAAATGTTAAGAATTGATAAACTTTGGAAAAGCATACTTATAACTCAATGATGAGGTAAATGTAAAGATGTGGAGGTGATATGAAGGTGAAATGGAAGTAATTGTGAAGGTTTTAGTGAATTAATGGAGTGAGAATAGGGACTATTTTGAGACCCTACAGTAATATTGATCTTATGTAATTTTCCTGAGAAATTGATAATTCCTCCATTTGCAATCATTACTTGAAACTCGAGAATTGGATTAATAAAGAAATTGAGAGCTTTGGCTAATTTATAGTGAATGAAATTATGAGTACTACCAGAATCAATTAGGACTATTACCTTTTTTCTTTTTCATATATCCTTCGATATTGAGGGTTTGAGGAGTGCTAATTCCATCCAATGCATTACATAATATCATGGGAGTCAATTCTTCAGAAGAAATCTCATCTACATTTTCATCTTGAGATGATTCTTGTTCTTATTCCTCTTCACAGTCTATGTAGAATAATTTCTTCTCACCACACTTATGTCCCTTACTGTACTTGTTGTCACAACTAAAGAATAAACCTTTTGCTTTTATTTCCTCTAATTTTTTAGGTGTCAACCTTGTATGTTGAGGTGTTTTAGAAGAAGGAACATTATTCTCTCGATAGATGTGAGGAGTGGTCCTTCTAGTATACTTAGCCATATTTTTACTTTCAACATTTTTCGCCACCCTGAATGCATTCTCCAATGATTTGGGTTCCCAAAGGTGAACCTCATGTTGAATGTTATCCTTTAAAGTTCCTATGAATACATCAATCAGGTGGTCATCTGGAATATCAGTTCTTAATGTGCTCTGCAATTGAACCCTTTCGCTTGATATTGATCAATAGGCTAAAGAAGGTATTACTCCTTGTATCCTCATAGTGTGCTATCATTTCTTCTGTGAAAATTTTCCAATTGACAAGTGATTTTCGAGAACAAATCCATCGATACCACACAAATTGATTGGGTTCTAAATATAAAGAATAAATTCGTACCTTTTGTGTGTGTGTCACATCATCTAGATCAAAGAATTGATCCACCTAAAGTATCCATGTGATTGGATCCTTGCCATCAATCTTCCTCATATCGATCTTAGGAAAGTGGTTGGTGTTCAACCCAAAGTTGGAGTTTCTTTAGTATTGATTCATCTTCCTTATGTCCTCATCACGAATTTCATGGGATACATTTTCTCTTTTAGGTGTCCTCTCTATTAGAAAAATTTTCAATCCTTCCATGATCTCCCTTTTTAAACCTTCCATCTTAGTATCCATTATTGCCTCCAACTTAGCTTTAGTTGAATACATCATTTCGTGTAGTTCATATTTTGTTGTTGTCTTATTTTGTAAATAATTTATGTCCCTGTGCATTTCTACACCTTCATCAAGAGTCAAAGTAGGAATGTTTGAAGGCTTATTTGGTGTACAAGTTCCCTTTTTGGTGGCATGTTTTCTAAGTATCACTTTTAAACCTTGATTTTGAGGTGGTTCTGCTAGACGATTTTTCTTCTTTTGTATCTCCAAAATTCCGTCCCTTCTAGGTCTGAATTTTTTTTTCTTTAGTTCTCTGATATGTCTTCTTTGCAATTCCATAGTTCTGATCAAAATTGGATGTGCCAAGTGGAATTTATGGTAACTTCCCCACACCTTGCTTATTGTTTTTCCTTCCAGAAGATCGTATTTGTAAAGCATGCCAAGAGCACAATATATGATATTATATTCTAAAACTTGCACCAAAAATACTATAGACTGATGATTTTCCAATGAAACTAGTCTGACTTAATTTGGATTCTCACTGAATAAGATATCATGTTTTTACCCAGAACACATGTTTGAGACTAGTTAATATGACTATCAGCTACCCTATCTTACACAGGGTGTATCTACAAACATAGGATGACCCAGAAGATGAAATATTTATCACATCTACCTTGATAATTTCTATGAATAGTCTTCGATTTTGATGGTCTGAAACGTCACAGAAAAAATGTTATAGCGAAAATTTCATGATGACTAAATTCAAGATAATTCCAGAACCCTTTCTTACATAGGATATATCTCTGAAAGTACAAGGACTCAGAAGATGAAATTTGAACCCCAAGTATCGTGATCCATCCAATAAATATCATCCAAGTAGTTCCTTCTGAAACATTGTAGAAAAAAAAGTTATAGTGAAAATTCCAAGGTGTCTCAGATGCAGCAGTGAAACCCCAAGACCTTGACCTCTGATACCAAATGTTAAGAACCAAATATCAAAATAGCATAAAAAACCTCAGAATAAGTACTCAATGCCTTGACAAAGAGATGATTTCAGATAATAAGCCTCTTCGAGGGGGAAACCTCCTTATAAACCACATAAATTTACAAATACAATATGATTCCAAATGAAAAGGCCTCCTTGGCATATATATATTTTTTTCTAAGGAAAAAAGTCATAATTTTAAGAAAAAAGGTATAAAAGTACATTCGAAGATATATATTTGCTATGAGGATAGCCAATATATATATTTTCTGTGTAGTGTCTCTTACATTTCTGTGTGTTCTTAATTACAAAAAAAAAAACTGTGAGTGGGCATCCACCCCTAAACTTTCTAGGTATACAAAAGTAGTGAGAGTTTCCAAAAAAATTTCAAGTTTTACACATTGTGTTCCTAATTAGAGTACCCAAAAGGAGATATCAACTGCAGATATTTATGCTTGTTCTTCTTGGAAAGGCTTGTAGTAATCAAAACTGCCTTCCTCTGTATGTTCTGTGATGTGCCAGCTTCCAAAATCTAGATGTGTGGCTTCTTTGGATAGTCGACAAGCCATGGAGTTCCTTTCCCTATAAATGTGTGAGAGAGAGAAAGTGTCAAAAGTAGAAATGGTCCTCAAAAATTCAGTCAGGAAAGGTCTAAGTCTAGTTATGTGACAAATTTGTGCTTGGTTTTCCCACTTGATGATGATCAAAGAGTCCCCAAAAACTTGTAGCGTGGATACACCCTTTTCTGTCGCAAAAACGAGTAGTAGTTTTAAGGCTTGTATCTCAACATAATTGTTTGTACCAGGCCCCAACCCAGCTTTGAGGTGGAAAAAGTGTTGTTCTATTAGAAATAAACATCCCCCCCCCTCCCCCAACAGTGTAATTGGTCTCGTGAGGCTGCGCCATCAAAATAGGCCCATGGTCTCCCTTTATCGATCTATTCCTCTAGGGGATCTCGACTCATGCCCTATCCCGTAGTCTTTCCCAAGTTGAGATGATCTAAAATAATTAAGGAAAATGTGGCCACCCTCAGTGATGACTATCGAATGAACCAGAATATTGTATTGTTTCTAGCTATCCAAATTCCCTAGGCTATTAGTATCGACAAAGATTTTAAGTATTTTGGGGTTGTTGGTTTAACCCATTCTTCTAAAGTTGCTTCAAATGTGGCTCCTCGCCAACTACTAACGTCAGGGTTTAAAGTGGAGGCTTCCATCCATACTGATAGATTGAAGGGGCAACGAATAAATAATTGGTCGACCATTTTTTCTTGCATTCTGCAAAGTGAGCACCAACTCAGCCCATGGAATTGTTTCTTTTGTAGAATATCCCAGGTGGGAACTTTATTTTCTAGAATAGACCATACCAAGAGTTTACCTTTGGCTTATCTTCCACGATCTCCTCCACCACTATTTCTCTACTTGTTGTGCCAATGTTATTCTGAGTTGTATGTAGCCTACTTTGGGAGTATAAGTGCCTCCCGGATCACCATCCCAAATGAGTTCATCCTCTCCTTCAGATAAGCGTATGTTTTCCCTCCTAAGAGAAAGGATGTAGCGGTCCCAAATTATAGTTTGAGGTTCATTGAGTCCCAAATTTCTCCCCGATTTCCATCCTTGTTGCCACATTTTTGTGTGGAGGGGATCGACTATTTGGGAAAGGTGAAAAAAACCCCCCTATCTAAAGTTGTGTAGAGGTCTTCTGGGAGAAGGTGTTCTCTCAAACAACCTGCCCAAGGGTCTCGTCTGATTCTGAGCGAGTTGCCAGACCCTACCTATCATGCTAAGGAGTTACCAACCACATCAAAGACCCATTGAACCACCTTTCACATTACTGAGATCCCTGATGTTCTGGATCCAAATCTCCTGATCCATTATAGGATAGAGAGTGGGGCCACATACTGTTGTTGGGTCACTTTGGTCCACAGACTTGTTGTCAAAATTAGTCGCCAAACTGATTTTTCCGCTAGGGATTTTGAGAAGAGAAAAATGTTTTTTAATCCCCGGCCACCCAAAGCCTTGGGTTTCACAATTTTCTCCTAGCGTACCCAAGACAATACTCGGTTTTTGGATTTCCCCCTCCACTGATATGAGAAAGACATTCTTCTTTCTTTTTCTAGTAATCCTTTTGGTATCCATGAGAGGGACATCCAGTATAATGGGATTGCTTCCATTACCAACTTTATTAGATCTAGCCTTCCTGCCCTTGATAACCATTTATTTCTCCAAAATTGAAGTCTTTTTTCTAGCTTTGCCAAAAGCCACATCCAATCATTCTTCCTATAATCATTTGGATTTAAGTGGAAACCAAGGTACTTGAGGCCTTCTTCCAGATTATGTGTTTGGAAGGGGAGAATATCTAAATAATGTTGTATGTCCTCATCCTCAATCCGAGATAAGATTATATTGGACTTATGTGCATTAATTTTCATACCCATTGCTATTTTGAAGAGTGTGAGCCCCTCCGATAATATGTCTGCATCCCTCTTTGATCCATCACAGAAGATTAGTATATCATCCTTGAAGAGTAAGTGGATAATGGTCATCCTATTTGAGATTTTAATACCAGAGAAGCATCCTCCAACCTTTTCTTCTATCAAATACTGGCTAAGGCTTTCACCTACAAGTAGAAAATGTAGGGGAGATAGATGGAAACCTTATCGAATTCCCCTCTCTGCATGAAAAAACGTTGTGGTTGAACCATTCAGTAGAATGGAAAAGGAGACCGATTTTAAGCATGGCATTATCTAGTCGACGAATTCAAGTCCAAAGCCTAGATGTATCAGAATCATTCTGATGTATAACCCGTTTACCCTATCAAAGCTTTGGATATATCTATTTTTATCATGGTTGCTCTCATCTTATTTAGTTTGATGCTATGTAGACCTTCTTGTGCTACCCCGATAGCCTCATGTATTTTCCTGCCTTCAAGAAAGTTGAATTGTTCCCTGGAGATGTGTTTTGAGAGAATTACCTTCAACCTTCTATTGATAACCTTTGAGATAATCTTGTACAGACAATTGCATAAGGAGGTAAGAAGAAATCTTCAAAGGAGGCCAGGTTGTCTGCCTTAGGTATCAGTGCTATTAAATCAGCATTGATTGGGTTGTGTATATGACCCTTCACCCTTGATTCTTCAATTACCCACAGTAGATCAGGTCCCAATACATCAAAGAACCCCAAGTAGAATTCAATTGGCCACCCGCCTGGGCTAGGACTCTTCTCCTTTTGGAAAGTGTGTAAGACTTCTAACAACTCTTTTTCAGTAACGAGGCTCATTAAGTGTCCATATGCATACTCTTCAAAAAAATATGGGGAAGAGCTAGGCAACTTTAATAATTTCTGCAATAGAGGTCTCGTCCTAGGCTTTGAAGAGTGCCTTAAAATGATTGATGCCCAAGTTGGCTAATTCATTGTACATTGTTATTTCCTCCCCCCTCTGATTCTGTAGGCTCCAAATGGTGTTGGCCATGTTCCGAACTTTGGCATAGGTATGAAAAAAAATTGTGTTTTCGTCTCCGCAAGATAGCCACAATGCCCGACTCTTTAGCCTCCACTGTGCTTCTCAATCTTCCAGGATGAACCTGTGATGTTTTTCTAAACCATACAGGAGGTATTTTGCTTCCTAGTTAAGATATCCCCAGCCAGTCCCATATTGAAGTTCTATTAGTTTCAATTCGATATCCCTCCGATTTTGTTCATATTTTTGTTGATTTACTTTGGCACACTTTTTAGTTGCATGTTTGAGTCCTTTTAGGTTCTCAAAAAAATGTATAGCCACTGGGGTCTGGGAATGTTCTGGTATTTTCACCCATAGTTTCTTTACTAGATCCAGAAAGGATGGATCTGTGAGCCAACCCTTGAAGAATTTGAAGGGGCTTGTCATCTGTCTAGGGGAGGTCCTAAATTCAAACAATATTGAAAGATGGTCTGATTCTCCCCCAAAAGTTACTCATTGTCGAACTAGAATAGAAGAATCCAAAAGATCATCTGTGAGAAGGCCAGTGGGTGCTGGTNAATAGAAGAATCCAAAAGATCATCTGTGAGAAGGAATCTGTCTAGTCGTTTGGCCACCCAGTATGAACCAACCCGTCTGTTGCACTAGGTGGGGGAGAGTTTTTGAGGTTCCACATCCACCAGCACCCACTAGTCTAGGAAGTTTAGAAAGTAATTTTTTAAAGGGTCTGGCACAGCCCTAGGACACCAAACCTCCAAAGAACCTAAGGAGAAATTGAGGTCTCCACCAAGAATAAAATATTTTTGTTTAAACTAGTCGTAATCAGTTAGAGAGTTCCAATAGATTCACCTATCCTAGTGTGGGCCATATATGTTTATGACAATTCGATTACGTCTAGGTCTATGGAGAATATAGTGAGACCAATCCCCGAGGAAAATCCCCAGACAGTCTCCAGTTTACAATTATTTTTCTTCCAACCAGTCGCCAAACCCCCGGAGCATCCTCGAGCATATACTAT
>JASDQU010338735.1:0-12513 GCA_032191745.1 Picea mariana
CTGATCTGCTGGCAAGTATCACGACCCCTAGAGATGAGGAAGATATATTCCTCACGCTTGACCTGGCTAGGTCACTGCTCCTATACTCTCGGGGTAGCACATGTTCCCATTCCTTGAATAAGGAAGAATGTCTTCCTTGAGGAAGAGATAATGTCCGAGCCACTTGCTTTAGTCACAGGAACTGATTGAAGGCGAGTAAGACAAGATTGTTTTGGAAAACAAACTAATGCAAGACAATGCTTTTTCTATCTGTTTTCGGGTTAAAAACATGACAATTTTCTGGCTTGAAAGTCCTTTAGTCTTCTGGTCAAAGACTTTCCCTGGAGTGTCACAGGGAGGTTTAGGTAGCGACCTCTCTCCTAATTAGCAGGGGAGGATCCATTTTGCGGGGATCCATTTAATAGGGGAGGATTCATATTTTTTTGATAGGGATATTTTTTATTAGTCGTCCTCCAAAATCGACGAGTCAGATTTATTGTTGATAACTTCTTTGCATTTATAAATGTATCAGTTAACCTGATTATTTTTTAACATTTACCTAATCATATTAAGAAATTACTGTAACATCATATGATTGCCAAATTTAAATGATTAACTTTTGAAATTTTTCAACTGTCCAATTTTTTCATGCATGGCTTAGCGTTTTTACTGAGTTTTTTTTTACCTAACGTTTTTACTAAGTTTTTTTAAGGCAAAAGTTTTTTTTATCAGTCATCTTTCGGCGTTCTCCAGCCGCGAGTTAGCCGCTATGCTAATTATATGTGTTATTAGCTCTCATATTTAAAAACAACACACTTATGAAAGCAGTGGTACAGATAGAATATAAAGAAAGACAGAATATCAGAGCAAGCGAGCAATCTCTTTGAGCGTTTCTCCCTCTTCTTATCCGGTTGGGGTTTCCTACACGACGTGTCTACCAAAACTAGGATAATCGGAAGCGATATCGATTCTTTCTTCTGATTGATGAACTCAGGGAAATCCCCACATCCCAATGCTATAAATATCCTGGGTTCAAAGTCTGCCTTCTTCCCTCTCCTCGATTCCAAATTCCCAACTGGTCGCCCATATAGATAGTTGGGGGGGGGCAGAAATGGGGTTGCCAGATTTTGCAATTTGTCATGTTTGAGACCCGGTGGCCTACTATAATGGGAAGATGTTCTGATAGCGGTTCAAGCTTGCATTCCTTCTAATCCCTCTGCTCGAAATGCTCCATTGCTCCCTCTCCAGATTAAGCTATTTGAATGCTCGATTCTCTAATGCAAAGAAGCCATCATCTGGGCTCGCTCGAACATATGCCTACTATAGTAAGGTCAGAGAAGGTTATTCACCGAGTGTAATCAAATACAAGAATATCATGATCAGTTAACCAAACTCCCAGACCAGGTGAATGAGCAAGAGCAAAAGAGAACAACTGCCCAATATGCTTGTGATGCAGTAGTGGACCTGTAAAACCATTATCCAGAAGCTCCTTCATATTTACCCAGATATAATCAAAGAGAGAAGTGGAAAACAAAAGTACTTTTGGATACTTCGAAGGCATCCTATGAGGATGTTGAAGAAATAGTGAAGATAACCTCTAAGGCTTGTTTTAGGCTATCGAAATCAATAGATGAAATTCTGGAATAGTTTGGCATGCCAAGAATGGATGAATTAAGTCAAGCAATGCCTAATAAGGTATGGATAGCAGAAGTGGAACACAGTAGGTATGAACGCAAGTAAGCCATTGAGAAGTAAAAATAAATAAAGAAATTAATTCTGAACAACTACCTGATAAAACCAATGAAGTTGGCCACCATGATTTATTGATAGCAGAAGTGGAACACAGTAGGTATGAACGCAAGTAAGCCATTGAGAAGTAAAAATAAATAAAGAAATTAATTCTGAACAACTACCTGATAAAACCAATGAAGTTGGCCACCATGATTGATGCTTACAACGAAAGAATTCAAAGAGACATGAAACGAGGAGTGGGGGGAATTGAAAATTGAGAGAATACAATAAGGTTGAGGAGATCTCCAAGAATTATGACTCATGGACTTCTATAGAGAGAACTTGACTACTAAATAGTCTACTTAAATTTTGTCAATGATTGTTTTATATTCATGAATGTAGATATAAAGGAAGTATGAATTGTATAATAGGACATAAGAAGTAATTTGAAACAATGTAACTGTAACATTAACACTTACAGAATTTGAAAGGTCTTTCTCACCATATAAAACAAATATCCTTTGTGTGAGAAATGGAATTTTTCCCATTATAAAGTGGTGATACTATTATCTTATCTCAGGAATAAAGGACAAAAGGAAAATTTTGGCAACCATGAATGGTATTCAATTGTGTGACGGGACTTCTCTACATTTCCAATTTCCAATTGATTTTATTTGTTTCTTGATTGAATGATATTGCATATGAATTCTTTCTATGTTTATAATTTAAGAAACTTGTATATTTATGGTTACATAATGATACACACATGTGTATTTAATAATTTGTTATTCATTACTGTTTTAACATACTATTATTAACATGATTTTTTTTTTAATCAATAATATTATTTGATGCTTTGTCTAATCTTTTAGAAAATATCCTAATCATGATAACTTAGAATTATTAGTTTTGAATTTTTTTAATTAGTTAGATTTAGAATTAGAATCAACTCTTTGGAGGAAAATTTATTCTCCTCCTCTATAATAAAATTTTCAGTGGTAACTAGACCCACATACTGGTCAAAACTTGTCATACCAAAAGAGAGTGAGTCTAATTCACATTCGTCATCGAGAATTTTCCCTTATTGATTCACTTAGGCCAATTTGGCTCGTCAACTGAAATGGAGCTAGAATGAGGGCCATGAAAATGAATGGCTAATAGAGAAAATTTGTATAATCCTAACCCTATCTATTCTATCTCGTGAAGTAATATCACTCAGCATAGTGAATCTAGTAATCCTCACCCCGAGTAGACCCTGAACCCACAAATGATCAAAGTGATCAAAGTGTGTTTCAACCACCAGAAGCAGTTGAAATCGCTCAATTCATCGAACAATATTATTCCTTGACCTGAGGTTTGAGTAGACAAACTGGACTATAACATGTTGAGTATCCTCTTCCTAGAATGCATAGACCATTTGAACCTAAAAGACCAATTGACACCAGCCTTCCAAATGACTCAACAAACCTAACAACTGAAACCCTGAATTATCACCTTTCAAGCTTCCTTAGGGGAGTAACTAGACCTTCTGAGCTAATCTAGGGGAGTAACTAGACCTTCTGAGCTAATCTTTGAAGAATATTAATCTCTCTATGGTGGTGAACCACCACTTCCACCTTATTCTTCTCCAATTACCCCTAGATATTCCTCTGAAGGAGAATCATTCGAAGAAGAACCCTCATGTGATCTTTCATCAAGTCTTAAAGGATATGTGGCTAACCTTAATGTAAACCCTAATATAAACCCAAATGCTAATCAACCTTGGCTTTCCCCAGATGCAGTTGCAATTCCAGAGAATACACATCCTATACCTAAGCATCCAAAGAAATTTATACCAAAATTTGATCATGATAAGAAATGATATATTGGTGATCATATTAAGAAATTTGTGCTTCTGGTCAGATTGATGAATGTAGAACATGAAGACGTGGTTTGTAGAATTCTCCATTATAATTTTAAAGGAAGATATTCAATGTGTTACTTTTCACTGTGTTACTTTTCACTCAGACAAGGATCAACTACAAACTAGAATTAATTTGAAACTTCTTTCTCAGAGAAGTTTGGAGATGATAAAATCCCAACAATATTGGTTTTATAATTATCTAGAATAAAAATGCACCCTAAGGAGAAAGTTAAAGATTTTAATCATTGATAAATAAGATTCCAGATACTTCTAAACCTACTGAGGACGTGTCCATCGAATTCTATGTTTAAACTCTACTAGTCTCCATGGCCATGTTTGTTAAGAGAGATGAGAACGGTACCCTTGAAGCAACATATAAAGAGGCAATAAATGTGGAGAAATGCATGCTCCGTCTAAAAGGTAACCCTAGGTTAGACATTGACCAAGATAAATTTAACAAAAATAAGTTTCCTTCAAAAAAAAACCCTTGTAAGAAAAAAGATCAAGATTCCATGGATATGGAAATCTTATAGAGGATTTTAAAGAAAATTACAAATGCGATTTTTTATTTGAAAAGGAATTCTGGAGAAAATACATCCACCATAATTTTTTTCGAAACTCCTTTAAAAAATACTCCCCCTCCCACAAACAAGACTACTCCACCTACTAAGGGGATTAATATGGAATATTTCATCAATTATATGTTTAAAGCTCTGGCCTCTGGTGGTGAAGCCTCTTCAAGTGGACAAGATGAAGAAGAAGGGGAAGAGGAAAAACAAAAGGATGATCAATCTAGGGATGCAAAAGAAACCTTTGGACAAGAATTTAATTCATTTTGGGATGCTTCTTAAAATTTATTAGGACAAGATGAAGATGATGATACTGAAGAAGCTCATTTAATTTATCTCAAAATTATTACAATACTAGAAGCAGAGAATTACCTACAACATTACATTCTCCTTCCACTTCTAAGACTGGAAATAAATCATCAACCTATCAAAAATATACTTCCACTACAACAAATCCTTCATCTTCCTCTGTTTTGAATAACCTGGAGTATGATTTTGTGGAGGATATGAAGAAAACTAAAGATAATATTTCTCTATTTGAGATTTTGAAGTTACCATAGATATAGGGAAATTTTATTAAGGCCTTGGAAGGATCATCTTCGGGTAAAAGAAAAGATATTAATGTTGGGGGAAGCAAATAAAATGGAAAAGTTATCTAGAGTGCAGATTCTAGGAAAAAAGTTCCTAAGAAGCAACCTATTGTTAATTCATTTTTTAATGGTAAAAGGTAAAAGTATAGCACTCCCCCTTTCTTATTGACATTTGAAATATTTAACAGAAATGTGAGAAATTGTATGGTCGATTTAGGTTCCTCATCCAATGTAATTCCCTATTTAGTATGTCAAAACTTGAATGCTAAACATGGAAAAAAGTGACATTCAAATTATGCAATCAAATAGATCGATTGTCAAGGTTATACGGGAGCTCAAGAATGTCCTAATAAGATTGGCCTCTAACCCTAAACTTCACCAACTCATTCACATTATTGTAGTGGAAATTCCACAAGCATATGACCTACTCTTAAGAAAATATTGGTAAGAGAAATTAAATGGATATTTTGTTGTTGATTGGTCACATATGTGGTTACCTGACAATGGAAAAAAAAATAAGATCAAGATTGATCAGGGAATATATATGAAACATACTATCACTGATATTAATGACCCTAATGAGTTTGTGGTGTTTATTCAATCAATCTCAGGGAATTATTGCTTAGACACTTTCTTTGGATATTTTATTGTTGATTTATCTGCACATGAGGAATCAAACAAACAATATGAAATCCTTCATTGCACTCAGATTATTGATCCTGATTGTAACATAGTATATAGGAAAGACACTGACTTATATGTACACACTGAATTGAATGTAGATACTAACTCAGGTGTAAATACTAACATTTGGAATTTATTTTTTGATTGATGAAAATCTAATGAGGGTGAAAGTGTTTTTTGTATCCTCAAAGACCCTAAAGGTAAGAAAACATTGGTAGCTTGTAGACTTGAATTTGAATGCACAAATAACATTGTTGAGTATGAAGCCCTACTTCAAGGGTCAAGAAAGGATGTAGACATGTAGTTAAATTTTTTAATATTTTTTTGTGAATTTCAAATAGTCATAAGATAGGTACGTAATACCATCCATTTTATTTATGATCATTTCAAACATTACCAACAATAGGTATGTGATTTGGTAAATAATTTTGGTTCTTTTAACATTATTCCTATTCCTCGATCTTTGAATTCTGATGCTGATATTTTATCCAATGTAGCCTCTAGGTTGATTCCATCAGAATGATTAATGTCTAACACATTTTCTGTGGAATTGCTATACATGCCCTTGGTACCTGAAAACCTAACCATTTGGATGGTGTTTGATTATGATCAATAGATCATCAATTTCCTTACAATGAAATATAGTTTTAAAGATTATACAATTGATGAGGTATAGCATGATCAAGTCTTGAATAGTCAAATCGAACAACCTACATATCAAATAGTTGAAGATAAACAAACCACAAATAATTATATTCCAAATTCTATGGTGAGATTAGAAAAGTTATATGATATTCAATAGAAATTCAGGAAAGTGACCAACTGTAGAAATAACATTTCATCTATGCAATATGAGGTGATTAACTTGGGAACAAATAAGAATACTAGAACTGTCAACCTTAGAACCAATTACTCTCCTCTAGAAAGACATGCCTAAGTTACGGGTAAAATCATGAATCTGGGTAACACTTTCGTGACAATCGGGTTTCAAAAATTTCTAGCAGCAATTTTTCGGCCGAACAAATGTTTCTTTCGGCCAAAATATTTTTCGGCCGAAAATTTTCACGTCAAATTTAACGGTTCCCTTGAAATTCGTGTACAATGTTTTCTGGATGAATTATTTTCCCCTGGTAAGCATATTTCGGCTGAAATACTTTTCGGCCGAAACGTTTATTTTTAATGGATTCCGTTAAAAACTAGGTTTCGGCTAAAAGAATATTTCGGCCGAAAACTTGAAAATAGGACTGTTTGCAGGAAAATGCAAATCCTTTCCATCTTACTTCATCTTTGGAGGTAGCAGACTCCTACAAATACTCATAATTTAGTTTGAAAATTGATACAAACATTTTTAAAATTGAATCTACTTTCATTGGATATAATTTTTTTTCATTTTCATTGTTTTTATCTAATTTTATTTAATTTATAATATTTTTAGGTGTGATTATGATTCGGTGAAATGAAAAATCCATATCTCTAAAAATACACAACGGAAAATTATGGAAAATTTATATTCATAATTGTTAAATTGTTCTCTTCAAAAGAGTATTTTTAGATTTTACTTTTAAGTAAAAATTAAGACAGATACAAGGTGTAGAAAAACACGTGTTTAAAATCTACAACATTTTCATCTTGGTCAACTTAAAAAAATTCTAGAAATTATAATATTCATCCGTTAGATTCAATATTATAGTCATAATAAAATAGAGTCTTTGTAGATTGTTGCAGCATATTTCATTTCTTAAAAACATAAGTTTAATAATAGATACATTGTTGTGGAAAAAAATAGCTCATTATCATTCCTTTCATGTTTAAGGAACATACTGTTAAACAATTGTCAAATTGACATATCAAATCTTGATTAAAAAAAATTGAAAAATAGTCATTAGAAATATAACAAAATTATTCACAAGTTTTGTTTTTACTCTAAAGTGAAATTCTAAATAAAAAAAATACTTTTGTATGCTGGAAATTGAAGAACTTGTGAAAATACATTTTTTTTTGTCATAAAACAAGCAAAAGTGTTACCCATCTTCATGATTTTACCCAATACAAAGACATATTTTCTTGGACATATGATGATCTTAAAACTTTTGACACTAATATAATCTAAAATGTCATTCCAATGAATCCTGAAACAAAACCCTTTCAACAGAAATTAAGGAAAATTCATCCCCATCTAGAACCTATGGTGAAAGGAGAATTGAATAATTTACTTGCTACTAAGATTATTTTCCATGTAATGCATACACAATGGATATCCAATTTAGTCCCTATGAGAAAAAAATGGAGATATAATATTGTGTGTGGATTTTAGGAATTTGAATAGAGCATCCGAAAAATATAACTACCATGTTCCTCATATGGAGTAGATTCTATAGTGTGTTTTTAGATCTGAGATGCTATCACTATTGTATGGTTTCTCAGGATACAATCAAGTTGTTGGCACAAGGGCAGACCCAGGATTCAACGCTCAATAGCGCACCAACAAAGCCCTAACTACCGACCCTTTCAGAAACACCTGCGAAGCAAATGAAGTCTCACCCGAGGTAGAGGCAAGGGTGGTTGCAAGACTCAGGTGTCTGCAACCTTATCCGGGACACAGATATGTGATTATATCCTTTACAGAGCACTTATCATCGATCATTCGTCAATATTCAACCCTTATTCTACTTCGCAGATGTCATAGAGAATCGCGGTGTACACTCAGATCTACAATATTTCAGCACTTAACCACATTAACCCAGATAAGATCTAGTAGATCAACACTAAGCATCCTCATACACATCAGATATAACAATCATATATATCTAAGAAACACAGAGCATAAGTGGATATATCAAAGCACATAGCATAAGAAAAACCACATGGAATCAAAGCACAGAGCATCACAAACATATTTATGTGGTTCACCCCCACCCTGGGGCTACGTCCACAAGATCTTCTTCTTTATTATTGTATTCAATATGTTACAAGCACAAAGCCTCCAAAACCCTTCTTCGCATAGGACATAAGATCTACGCAGCTCGCTAGATCCTTCTTCCTTGCGTTACAACACTTAGCTTTCTATAGCAACCTCACAGTAACTTGCACTTAGCCTTGCAAGCCTTACACAGTTTGCACAGAGCACTTATTCAACATCACATAGATGCACTACCGATTGCACTAAGCAATCATATCTACTACTTCTTACATTGCATATCCTTCTATTTATACATTACAAAAGTGGGCCTAAGCGTGGGTAAACCCACGAGCCGACATCCCTTTCCCATTACATTAACCCAAAACCCTAAAAGGGCCCAAAAGTGGATCGAGGTCCCGTGATCTCTGCTTCGCCTGGCGCTCCATCTTTGACAAGCTGTCGAAGTCCAAAATGGTAAAATAAGACCAAGTGTTCCTCAAAACTTGGTCAAGGGCCAACAGGCCCCCAACACTCACCTGTGACTCGTCCCGAGTCACTCTGGTCTGATCAATTCTGCCTCAAATGCCTCAAGCTTCGATTAAGCTACTTTGACCTGCTGTAGTGTGACAACCTCTTGCTCAGTGAACTCCTGGATCACTGCGTCGTTTATTGGCCCTTCCAGGTGTTGTTCTGCGGTGATGACAACCTGTTCAATCTTAGCTCCCTGGCTTTCAACTTCAGTGAACAGTTGGCATGCCTTTTTTTGGATTGTTTGAAGTCGTTGGGAGACTTCCATCACTTTACTTTGCAGTGTGTGTACCTGTTTTTGGGCAGTGCATTGTTCTGGAAATCTCTTCATTCTTTCGACTGGGGTCAGGGCCTTCAGCTGCGCCTGTAGTGTATCTACATGCTTCTTTGCTTCTTGGAGTTGTGCCTCCAATGCCTGCAAATCTAGATTCTCTGTGAGGTTCTCATAAGTCTAGGCGCTTCTAGCGCTCATCTTCTTGCATTCTAAGGAAAAGGTTTTTAATCGGCCAATTGCGCTATGGGAAGTTGCCTCCCTTAGGTCTCTTATTTCTTGAGGAGTCTTGAGCACGGTACGAAGTTCCAGATATGTGATGCACTGCTGAAGTTGTTGGATTAATTCTTCAAGTTGTGCCACCTACTGTGGGACACGTTCTTCAATATTCACTTCTATGACTGTCACAGAGTGAAGTGCTTTGTGAACCCTTTCTTGTACTTCAATTTGCTTTGCTAGCAACTAGTCCTTTCTCTGCTGTAACTGTGCTTTTTCCTCATTCCATTTCGCTTACAGGGCACGCTTTTCCCATTCTGCCTTACTCTGTTGTTCTAGAAGTGCACTCTGTACTTGTGTCAAATCCTGGGTGGCTTGTGCTGTGTCTTCTTCAGCTCGTTGAAGGCGAGCTTCGACTTTATCGGCGATCTGGTGTAATTGGGTGGGCTCATCACTTGTTCCTGCTGTTCCGATTGTCAAGGGCACATTAGAAACTGCTCGGCTGGACTGGAGTGCCTGATGCACTTCTGGAAGTTCACCTTTGATTCGGCTGAATACCTCCTCCTGCTTCGCTTCTTGCTTTTCGACGATCTCTAGTGAAGCATCATTTAGTGCAACAATTAAGAAGTCAAAGTCGTCTGGTGTGAGGGTAGTCTTAAACGTATTCCGGGTGGCCTTAGTTTTCTTTTGGGATGAGGGATTTGGTGGGGTAATCTTCCTTTTCTTGGAGGGATCCTCCTCCTCTCTAGGCGGAGTAACCTTGCCTTTGTTTTGCTCAACTTCTGTGCCACCTAGTTCTTCACCATCACCTCCCTGCACAGGTGAGATTGAAGTAGTCTTCGTGGATGTGCTATGGACATCTTGAAATTCATCATCCTTCTTAGTCTTGCTCGGTACAAGTATATCTGGCATAGCTTTAGGACTATCCACATCGGACATTTTTGCGGGGTCCACTGCAACAAGGAGGTCCGTCGACCATTCCTTGGTAATCTGCTCCAAGTCTTCTTCTGTCAACTTGTAGTATGACTGGAGATGCTATTTGTGCTCATCAACGCGTGCTGTGATATAGTTGAAGTGGTGGTCTGCACTAAATTTTATCAAAGGTATAAACCTATGAAGTGTGTTTGGGGTGAAGCGCGATGTAGACTGGATTGCATTCTTTAATTGGTTGTAATAGGTGTGGAATACGACATTGGACTGCCATTGCTTGTTCATGTCGTTGGAGTACCACATCGTACAAAACTTCGCAGCCAGTGGTTCGAAGGGTTCAATCTCCGAAAAAGTGGCACCTTCTGGTAGCTCCCAGGCAATGAAAGTGATTAGTATGAGAAACCAACTAAAGTGGAACTCATACCCTTGGTCTTGCGCTTCTCTGCAATCAAGCTCTAGCTGGTTTACAAGGTACTGTGCCGAGTTCATTTGTAGTCCCTCGGCGCACTTCCCTGTGAGGTCAACTACGAATCCAGTCACTTGTGTTGGTCTATTCTTGCGAACTAGCTTGCCTGCGATCATCTAACAGGAAAGGCGCACTGCGCCACTCTGGATAGAGGATACCTTGTAGCCTCACATGCCTTTCTCAACATCGCCATAAGTTTCTTTTATCCTCTACACTAGTGCTTGGTCTGAGGTCTATCCAGGGTAAAACTCCTGTGGGTCAGGGCCTTGCATACTAAGTCCTGTTAAGAACCAAATATCAATATAGCATAGAAAAACCTCAGAAAAAGTACTCAACGCCTTGAAAAAGAGATAATTTCAGATAATAAGCCTCTTCGAGGGGGCAACCTCCTTTTACCCCACTTAAATGTCCAAGTACAAGATGATTCAAAATGAAAATGTCTTCTTGGTATATATAGGAGACTAGGAGGTATAATTACAACTAATGGCCTAAAGCCAACATAAATAAAATAACATTACTAATATAATATGCCCCAATTAAGGGGTAATGAGCCAATATTAGGGCTTAACAAGATCTGATTGTAGCTAGAAAATCCATCAATCATGGACATCCTAAATGCACTTGTCACCCTTTGTAATATGTGCTCCATCTTTGGCAAGGGGTAATTATCCTTCTTGGAGGTTCTGTTCAGGTTCTTGAAATCAACACAAAGTTTGATTTCTCCATTCTTCTTTCTCATTGGAACCAGTTTGTCCACCCATTCAGAATGCCTCAAAGGAATGATAATTTGGGCATCCAAAATCCTTTTTACCTCTTTCTCCATAATAGGCAGCAACATACGATTTATTTGTCTCAATTTCTTCCTAAATGGTTTGGCCTCTTTCTTCAATGGTATCTTATGCTCAATTATACTTGTGTCATATGTTCTGATATATTCATATGTCTAGGCAAACACATCAGCAAATTCTTTTAAAAATTTAGCATATTCAGCCCTTTGTTCCCTTGACAAGCTGCTTAACAACTTGAAAATTTTTGGATCCTTCTCTATACCAATATTGCACTCACTTACATCAATCTCCTTAGTTGAATCTTTAACTTTCACTGCTACATCATTTATGTCAAATAGTCTTTCCAAAGGAACTAGTCCCTTTGGAATATGATTGTTGGGTAACTGAACAATATGATGATTAGAAATTTTGTTCAGGAAAACATCAGCATGAGGATTACTTTTAGAATCATGATCTTGTTCAATATGTAATGTATAAAACTCAACAACAATCCCAAGGAATATTTTGATCTCAAGATCATCCTTAAACAACTTCCAATGCTTGACATCATCAAGTATAGAGGGTCTATATTTCACTTCTACATCATACTTGATTTTAGGTGGAAAAGGGACTTTGAAAGTACTTGTTGAAACAACCAAAGAATCAGCTATGGCATTCTCTTTTCTTGGAATAAATGAAATGTTGAAAGATGAGAAAAAAAAGTCAGCTAGGTCCCACACTTGATTTCTATAAGCTCTTATCCTAGGATGCTTATCTTGATAAAGATTTTTTATCTGATGGATAATTAATTTAGTATCCCCAAACACTGAAATCTTCTCAATCCCCGTGTCTTTTGCAGCCCTCAAACTCAAAACAAGAGCTTCACACTCTGCCACATTATTGGTAGTTTCAAATTCTAACTTGTAGGAAAAAGATACAGTCTCTTGAGAAGGTGAAACAAATATCACTCCAGCACCAAC
>JASDQU010338741.1:0-12542 GCA_032191745.1 Picea mariana
TATAAACGAAGTTTTCAAAACATACGACCGTGGTACAACTAAATAAAACTCACAATTCTGAAATAAAAGGTCCAAAAGATATTGTCTGCATGGTTATTAAAACCCTAAAAAAGCATAGACATAGGGTACAGGTACCTACCAAACATGGAAATCAAAACTGATGTTGCAATTATCTCCCATTACAAAAATGTACTACACAGTTTTCTGACAGGCATTGTAGGATCAATGGCTTGCAAGAATCAGCTCTAATAATTGAGGATGAATCTCAATCACTGAGAGGGGATTAACGCTAAGAAGGAACATGATCAATCTAACTCTTCATTCATATTTTATCACACTTCGCTTCATTGGCTAGGTCTCTGATCAATCTTCCCACAATAGAGAATGTTGTGGGGGGGGGAAGGTGTCAGATCCAATGGTATGGTCCATTTCAGACATATGGATTATCTTTCCCCACTCATTGACAGTTCTAGAATGTGGTTCGTAGCAAACTGCAACTGCAAAGAAATAATCTTCTCTAGTCCAACCTCGCCCGCCTGCTCTACAACCAAGATCCCAAGTCTGAACTGCTGGCGGTTTGAATGTTGCACCAGTGATTCGTGAGTGAATATTTTTATTGGAGAACCAATGCCACATGGGTGCATGTAAGCCATCTAGGGATGTCTCCCAAACCTCCCTGTTTTGGGTAGGGAAAAATCAAGGGACGTGGAGGAAGCCCCACACATCCTCGGGGGCATCCCCCTCAGGGACATTCTAGAGGAAATGAAATATCTAGAATAAATGCATGATGTTCTCACCATTTGAAGGTAAGAGTTGATCTGTCAAGGATGCCTTGAGAAAATGTACCAAAACCATAACCAAACGACAATTTCATGATTACTCACATTCTATCTTATGTTTCTCTGATTTCTATATGACAAATGGATTATACTTTAAACGTCATATGTTTATGTCATGAATATTCTTATGTATTCTTTAGAAGTCATGTCCTTGAGTTCTGTATTTATTTCACACAATAATGAAAATATTCCACGAGACTCTGCTTGCTTGAGCATACTCTGTTTCCATAAAAAAACAGTAACTTCGGAAAATTGTGAGAGTGGAGAGTAATATAGATGTTAAAGGAAGTTTGAAGAAACTCCACATATGTAGTTTTGCATCATCCCCAAGGAAAACAATATCATGCAAAAAAGATATCTGAAGGTGATAACCTGTCATCTCAGCAAGCTCCATCTACTATTAAGTAATGAATAAGATGTGGATCTGAAAAAACAATGGTTGTTTCCTAAAATTGGCTATGAACTATACAAGAAAGACACACAATATCCCTAAATTGCAGGAAAAAACAATACAAAATTTATCATCCATTTCCAGAGAGATCAACCATAACATTTACCAGTAAAAAGTTCCTATAATATAGCATATTGTGACCTCTAGTTAGTATAAAGACTCAAAATATACAGTTTAGGATGTGCTTCACAAATTACTATAAATTTTTATCCAAAAATTCATTATCCCAAGTAACCACAGTCTAGGAAATGCAAAAATTTAATCCCTAAATAATTTCTAGTTTCTTGCTTTAAAAAAAAAATCCAATGCAGATGCAAATATTGGTGATGCACAGGTAAACCACCCTTCAAAAGTAGAATCTGAAGCAGGTGTAATCAAAGGCAATAAGAGGTCCCAACTGACACCACAAATCCTTCATATCTGATAGATGAGTAACATTGAATCTAGTTTATCGTGCATGCTCGAAGGATGCCAGATATTCCATGGGCATTCTGCAAAAAATTGAAGAACGTTAAATTCAAGAAATCCAACTTTTATGAACACATGATCATAAAATACCATTCTGTTCATAAACATTGATAACATATGGTGGGATGGGAAAATGTGACGGACATTATAATCTCTTTGATAATAGGTTGTAGAATGCACCTCACTTATGTCGATGAAATGATGGAAAGCTCTAGATTAGATAAAACTATCTTGATGTTAATTTATGTTCCTAGGTTCCAGAATGAATAGAATCCTTCCTAATGCCTCGGTCATGATCTTTACAACTAAAAGCAGTCAAGCAATCTTCTAACATAAAACTGAATATTCAGACTCTGCCTCAAATTAGGCCCGTAGCAAAATAAGATTGGTCAGAGAACATTGCTGAATATCACCAGAATGACATATTCAATAAATACAGTCAACATTAAAATGAGTGATCCATTCCATTAAATTATAGTAACCATTCGTACAAAATTTAAAATACTATAAATATTGCTAAAATGAACTATCAATGATAAATCTAGTGATATGTTAAATAACAGAATGGTATCAATGTTTATGAACACATGATCATAAAATGTGAAAATGAGCTCTAAAAGATTTCTCCTGTTCAAACTCTAAAAGCAAGGAGAACACAAAGCCAATTGTCCAAACGGTTCTAGAGTGAAGAAATAATTTGTATGGACAAGCCCCTCATTTCTTAGTAACATACTGCAATAAAAAACCTGCTGCAGACAACAATAAGTTAAAGGTACACCCTGAAATTTAAGGATTGATGTAACAAGGAAATAATCTTTGTTAAGATCTCAGGTAGAAATAAAAAAGGAGATTGCACCTTCAGAACATGTCGAAAGAACTGAATTTCTTTGAAAAAGGAATAATGCTACAAAATGCCTAGGTATCAAATAGTAAATACAATGAACTTGTTTTAGTGGGGATCATGGGGTTAAACGATCTGGAAATAGGTCCAATCTTCTATTTTTCTCTTATAATGAATCTCAGGACCTATCATATGCAACCTTCTAAACGGTCTTGGCAAATGATCAGAATATGTGTTATTTTTATGATATACTAGACTAGAATAAACTGACAGTACAGGAGGAGTTGACCACCTGATGGAGCTTGTGCAACAAATACAGTGAACATGTTTTAGTGGTGTCATTGGATTGCAGGATCTAGAAGTTGGTCCAATCTTGTTCTTTTATCTCTTCTAATGAATCTGAGGACCAATCATCTACAACCTTCTAATTGGTCTTGGCCAATTTTTGTGTTATTTTTATGATATACAAGACTAGAACAAAATGACAGTACAGGAGGTGTTGGCCACCCGATGGAGCTTGTGCAGCATGAGCTCGATAATCTCATGGAAAATGCAGATCAACTATATTATATTCCTGGCTTTGGTTCTACAATTATTTTCAACTGGCACATAAATTATATCCACCAACATCTGTCCAATCTTGTTTTTTAATCTCTTCTAATGAATCTGAGGACCAATCACCTGCAACCTTCTAATTGGTCTTGGCCAATGTTTGTGTTATTTTTATGATATACAAGACTAGAACAAACTAATAGTATAGGAGGATTTGGCCACCCGATGGAGCTTGTGTAGCATGAACCCGACAATCTCATGGAAAATGCAGATCAACTATACTATATTCCTCGCTTTGGTTCTACAATTATTTTAAACTAGCACATAAATTATATCCACCAACATTTGAATTTTTCATTATAACATCTCATTGAATGGATCCTTGATAGAATAAATTTAGAAATTCTAAACATAAATAGAATAATGAGGCAATTATAAACTGAAAACAAGATTTTACTCTGAGGATTGAAGAATTCCCAATAAATGTATGCAATGGTTTACAAAAAAAAAATTAAAAGCTATAATTATATTAAGTATACATATGAACCTGCACATTTGAGAGAAAGCATTTTAATCAACATATATGCCAAAGATGTGAGCTATTTACAACAAGAACAAGAAGGAAAAATCATGACTTACTGACATGTCCCATAAATTAAGCATTAAAAAAAATCACAATTTAATTCTTTAAAGCAAAAAACGCATACAGTTTGCAAGCACAAACCTAGAATATGCACAATGGATTCCACTAAAAGGATAAACAAAGATCAAGAAAAACAGTCATATTATCTATTCATTAAGATAAAAGAAACACAAATACTTCTAAGATCAAACTCATTCTATAGAAGTTCTGACATACCTTTTAGAGAAGTTATAGCAGTTAAAGCACATTTTGCATCAGTAAACTCCACAAAACACAGAACAGAAGGCTCTCCACCAGCCTGTACATATCAAAGACATCTGGAATCAAACAAAAGTAAACTGAAAATTAGATTCAATACTATAAAATAAGATAGTTGAACATATTTCTTAATAGGAAACCTTTAAAAATATTTGGGAATTCTCTTAATTTCCTAAGATTTATAGAAAATTTGCCTAAAGAATTGAATCCTATAAACAATCAGTTCGTTGACTACTGAGCAATTTTGAATTATGTTCCCACACTACCTCTAAAATAATTATGCATCTATATTGTTTAAGAACAAGTAGAGAGAAAAGGGTGTATGCATCATTACCTAAAGGTTAATATACCAACTCTTATAGGTGGTATGATAGTCATGTCAAGGATAAGGGATATAGATATAGATGATTCACTAGGCGTAGCTCTTGTCATAATGGACTGCTACTATAATAGGGATTGTATTAAGAGTATTCTTTTTACTACTGTTGTTATAGTTGATTGGTGGGAGACATCAGTAAAGCCACAAATGTTATATGGTACTCCTGATTCCTAATTATTGTCTTATGTCTAGCACTGTACAACATGTTGTAATGAATTCAATCCATTAAACACCCAAAATAACTCTATTTAGAACTGCCATCAACTGCCACACTTGTAACGTATTTACCTATTATGCCCTCAGCTAGTCATAAGTAGGACATTGTAGAGTGGAACATCAAGAAAGAAGAGAACAATTGGAATGGGTATCATATGAGATTCTGTATCATGAGACCAAACTTTGATTAGACAGAAATTATGTTTTCAAATTTAACCTTTAACTGTTGCACTGCCAGACATGGATGAGTTTCTCTGAAGTTATCTCACCTATTGATACCATGCCTAGGTCAATTAAATACTATGAGACTTCAACATAGAAAAACAAAATGAATACTAGAAATGAGTTAACAGAGTTATGGAACAAAAATATCAAACCTCGTGGAACAATTACATATCCCAAATTATTATTGTTTTCGTCTACTAAATAACTCTTATCTAAGTATTTAAATTGTTTCTTTATCGGGTCTTAGAATTTTTCATAAGGTCGTGTTTGCTAAAGGATTCACTATTAGTACAAGCCTTTTACATGTGGTGTTCTAAAGTCCTAAAAAAACATAAGCAAATCTGGTGAAAATTGTCAACATTAACAATTTGTACTCCACAAAAGACAGTATTTCAATCACAACATGAAAAACGTGTCATGCAAATAATTGGTAAATAGACAAGAAAGACAGGATCTAGGCTGCAGTATATCCAAATGAACAAAAAGATGGTGTAGCTGAGAATTTTGTTTAAATGCCATTATAAATGACAAAAGACCTAGAATATTATCAGAGTAGTTTACAAAGATAAAACACTTGCTCCAAACCTACTAGGCTTGACTATAACTGTAGCTTTTACAACCTTACATACAACAAGTATATAGTTGTAGTGTCAATGTGCCTTTTGACTGGCATTAGATATTAGATGGGTGGTCTAGACTCTAAATGCATATCTGACAACTAATCAAAAGTTTAAGGTGAAGGTTAATATCAAAAAGATGCCTCACAACAAACGAGGTACTGGCTAACTGGTGAGGTTGATGGACAACTAAGCCATCCACCAAGGTTCAATTCTCATGGTGGTCTTCCCCACCTATACGGCATGAGTTTCAATGGGATGAGGCCAGCTGCAAGTCCTGGGTGATATGGGCACAATAGCCACACCTCAGAACAAACACCTAAGCCAAAGGAAGTCCATTCTTTGCAATGCAACCCCTCATGGAATATTTCTTGAATCCCTTCCAGGTAAGAAATTGAGTATGCCATTAACAATCTTGTTTACAAACATGTAACTAAATATAGATAAAACATGGGAAGTTCCAAAGGCAAATGGGTTTTTTAAATTATATTTTGATAAGTTGATATCGTGATTTAATGGCATGGCAAGAATGAATTGATACTCATGTATCTGTAGGTACATTTGAGTACTTTTTCTAAGGCCAAATGATGCCTCGGGTGTATTTTGGTCCTCAAGTGTCTTGGGATGTCGAGGAAATACCTTTGCAAATTGAGATCAAAGTAGATTCAGGGAAGAAAGGGGTTTTACAGTTGTTTTCACCTAGCTAAGAGAGCCTTAGGTCTCCTAGTCACATGGCGATGTTTCATGGACATATGGATGACTCAGTTAGGGTGGATTAGCACCTTTACCTAGGAGGCTGTTACCCTAATCAACATGATGACTAAGCCATTAAGTGCTCTTTGATTCACAAAATGGGGTAGTTAGATGCTCTTTGATTCACAAAATAGGGCTCTTTGATTTCTACTCACTGGGTGTTGTCAAGTTTTTTTGTTGATTGAACAAGTAAGAAATAATTCCCATACTCAGGGTTATATTTCTAAAAGAAATAGTAATATCTATATTGTTTCCAGTAAAATTTTGGGACAAATTTTCCTGAGGAGTGGGCTATATGTACTATGTAGTGCCCCACCTTTTAAGCACCAAGAGCATTGAGTCAAATTCCCTATTTGACCAAGGTTGACAAGACCCTATTGATGTGTATATGATATAATAATTAAAAACTTTCCACCCAACTCTTTATGCAAATAATTAGGATCCAAGATTCTATTCAGTCTAACACTTAAATGTTTCAACTAGCAAAATGACTTACACCATGTATCATTAGCATCAACATTTGTTGTCTATCTCAAATATTTCAAAATAAGTCATGTTATCAATGAATACTCCTCCACAGATTAAGAAGGAATGGCATTACCTGGTACAAGGAGGTAGGGAACAAAGTCTCATAAGGCTTGTTCAGTGTAACAACACCTTGTACTCCAACCTCTTTCAAGCATTGAACATCTTTAGGAAATGGAACAACACCTAACAAAACAAACTGACAAACAAAGAGGTCACGATACAAAAGAATGGAATACCTTATGTTAAGGAAATATAAAGGATTATAATGGAAGAAAATGCAATGGATAACAATGTAAATATCTGTTGTAAAATGGTTACAAATTAATTGTTCAACTCAGTATAGGAAAATAATATATATCAACAAGAAATATAAGGCAATGCTACAACTTTACCCCACATACAACTTACATGCTCATGATATCAGATTGGAATTACTCCAGATTTAGAAAGTTCAATAAAATAAGGCATCAAGTCCATCAAATAGAACCCTAGTCTATCACTACTTTAGAAAATCAACATACACACACATTCTAACACTAGTATGGACCCGTGTCAAATTAATGACATGATATATATACATTTCTTTGTATCAATGGGCTGATCTTTGTCCCTTGTTTGCCTGCAGTGGTTATCTAGTGCAAGGCCTTTTGGGCTTATGAACCCAGAAAACCCATACCACGTGGAACCATAGGGCTTATTGCATGCCCAATGTCATTAGAAATACAGTTGGATAGAATGGTGGTGGCAGCCAACTCGATGGATTTACAGATTTGTCCTAAATCTCTCTGTGTATGTGTATCCCTTAAACTGTACTTTCACCTCTAAGGTTTTATAACACTAAAATAGGTACTAAGACAAAGGTTATACACACATCTATATTTTTTTTAAAACACAATTTATTAATTTTGAAATGAAAATTTTGAGAAATGAATTAAAATCAAAATTAATTCAATTACAGTCATGTTAGACCAAGTCACCAAAGATGTGGTCAAACTCAATGTCATAAGACAATCACTAGGCAATCAACGAGGTAATAATGACATCCATACACAATAAGCATTGAATGGTTCCACTTTGCTTTAAAACATAAATAGAGATATGGAAATTTGATCCCAAAGTCATGACAACCTGGGCTAATGAATTGGAGACTTTCTTCGAATTGTATTCATAACTTGACCATTCCCTTGTTCATTCAACCTATTCTTTAACCGTCGTAGATATTTTCTCCTCAGATTGTTGTTTCTTTTAAAGTAAAAAGAGGTAAGAATAAACATGATCTATAACCTTCACTGCTTTCCTACTATACATAGTGTACCTCCATAAAATTAAAACAAAAAATATAAAATTATTTTTTCAAATGAATAAAAACCAGGTTTCATTGCTTATACTGCTCTCCATAACTACATTATGTTTTTCATTTTTACCCTTTTACCTAGTTCAACCCATGATTTGGTTGTTTGACATTTCCAATGAATCCCTCCATCTATCTTGTGGCAATTTTTATCATGGGTGATTGAATAGGAGAAAAATATACAACTACAAGCAATTCTTTGAAAACTTAGTTGCTACATTATCAATAATATCGAGGAATTGAACTACAATTCCTCGATCTCTCATCAAGTTTCTATTAGAGTAACAACAAGTGACTAATAATACAATAGAATTAGAGAGATTTTGAAGCATACCATATGCAATATGCAAATTTTTCAAGCCTAGGTGACTGTTATCCTAATGTTCTCTCATTAAATAACTCAAAACATAATTTATTTCATGGCAGAAAATCAAATTTCTAACATTGCATCAATCACACAACAACTGAAAAATGAACAGTGGAAGCAAAAATGAAACACATATATACACAAGGATTTCTCCTTTTTTTCAGCTTTCATTCCTTTGATCAAAGCTTACAAGGTGATCTCTACAACCTGCTTGAATCAACAATTGTACGGTCATTAAAATCTCCTAGATCTGAAGTGTACGACCTCTCTAGAGAAGGACTACTACAACATTATGGCCTACTCTTTTCCTGCCTATTATGAACAAAAGATCACTCTTCCTTTCCTGTCAACACTGAAGCACACTTTAGCAATCCCAGAAGATAAAGTACAACCTGCAAATCTAAAGGTGTATGACCTGTGCATGGAAAAAACTGCTACAACAGTGTACGGTCTGTTGTGCTTGCTATTCACTTCAACAATCTGCTCTTCTTCTCCTTGAATGCACGGTGCCCTTCTTCCAACTTTCTTTCTCTCTTCTCATGTGAGAACGACCTCTTCCTATCTTGTCCTATTTATGCTTTGAGATAAAACTTATCTCCTCAATCCTAGCTTCCACCTATCTCAATCTTGAGATGTACGTTTAAGATTAAATTCCAATCTAAGTCACTAATGTTCTAGAACTTCTACAACATTTCATTAGACTAAGTTAACTTCAAAACATTATACTTTCACTTGTCAACTTTCATCGCAATTATTCAAGCTTTACATATTGTATCGTAGATGAACAAATGCTTTTTGAGGTCTAAAGCCATCAATTTCTTTTACGCACCATTCTTAATCTACTTTGGTTATCATTCTATTTTCCATTCGAACTCCAAGTTGTGGACTCAAGTTCAAGTTTGAATAACAACAAAGCCAATGTTTGATCAAATAAGAAGGATCAGAAAGAAAGTCACAAAATATTCATCATTCAAAACAAAAGGTTATGCTTGAATGCAATAAGAAAATTCAATCATCCATTGAAATACAAATATAACAAGTAGCATGTAAGGTAGGAAGAGTTGGTATTAACTAGTAGAATAGTAAATTAATAAATCCTATCCATAGATTGAGCTAATCAATCCAAGATCTAGGCTTCTCATGACCATATACATAGAGAGCCAGCATAGCCATTTACATAACTACTTTAACTACCTTAACTACATTGGCCTACTAAGTCAAGTAGACTAGACAAGACATTTGCCTACATACTCAACTTGAAAAAGATGGGAGTCAAGACTCCAAACGACTATCCTTGAACTCAACTTATGTAACCCAAAGGACAATTTGACTAAGAGTCAACATGAACCAAGCTTTAACATCTTCAAACCTTCAAGATTAATTGAGAACTACTACCTTCAAACAAAATTGTATAGATCCAAACACAGAGAAAATCGTGGGGTATACCTCATTTTATTTAATGAGTATGCAACTGATTGGCATGAATCATGAAACATTTTAACAAAAATAAGGAATTAAAGGCAATATCCAATGTTTTCTAATTTGGATTCTTCAAACAATTCAATGCTAATGACAAACTTGTGAAAGAAAGTGTAGGAGACATGGCAATATAGCAAATTAATGTATGTTCATTTTAAATCTTGGTAAAAGGTAATCAGAAATATTATGCACCAAGAAAGTATGGGAGGGCAGTGTTTCAATGAAATCATACAAAAATAGTTGCACAAACAAGTACAGATGACACAGAACCATATTTTAAACCCTATTGAAAGCTGATATGATTCATCTCAAAACTAGAGCAATGAGAGACTTGGAATGTCAAGAAATAATAAGAGGTTATGAGGTTAATACCATTGCAACAAGTACTAATATCGTAAGTGTTATGAGGTTGGAAAACACATGCAGTGTTGCACCCAAGAGTCTCTAGTGTTGCATCATCACTCGCTTTGGCTCTGCCCTCAACCGCACAAGTACACTGCAGAGGAACCATGGTATGAATTGTTGAAGTGTGCCATCACTGGGGGAATACTATCTGAGCAACCCAGTTGAAAAATTCTAACATACTGACTCATGATTAGCCATTTCCAAGAGACAATAAGATAAGTGATCCATTTGAAAGAAAAGTAAAACAAAGACATATTAGTACAAGCTACATCAGAATTAGATTGAAGTCAACTTTATCAGGTAATTGAAAATATATGCAATCAGTCACACCATCAAAAACAATATTACCAAATTGAAAAACAATTTTGTACCTACAAACAACTACAAGGCTTCCATAGTAACAGAAGCAAGGTTGGTGGCAGTGATTTTCCTAACAGAGAAGACAAGGTATGGAAAGTACGAAAAGATGTCTATGTCCATTTTATCTAGCAATTTAAAGTATTAACACTGTGGTACTATCAAAAACTTATTATACTGAAATGAAAAACAATATATACAACAAACAACTAGAAATCTTCTCTAGTACTACAAACAAGCTTAATGTTTTGCGACACTTTTTCCTAAGTTCAAAGTCAAACAGAGATGACATGGTATAAGCTGAAACAGTTTGGGAAAAAAAAGAAAGAAAACAAGAGGGAGTGCATAAAGCTTCCAATCAACTCTG
Source organism: Picea mariana (assembly GCA_032191745.1). Taxonomy (NCBI): domain Eukaryota; kingdom Viridiplantae; phylum Streptophyta; class Pinopsida; order Pinales; family Pinaceae; genus Picea; species Picea mariana. The sequence goes on from JASDQU010338741.1 coordinate 11,097, forward strand.
GAAGATAAAATCCTTGATAATATCAATAAACTCATCTTCCTCTCCTGTACTCTTGTCATATTAACTGCTCTTTCAAGGTTTTTAGAATGGATTGCTCCCAGAATTGGCTACATGCCATAGTCTTTGATCAATACAGGCTCCTTTTTCAGGATTGGCATATTGCACCATTCTCAAGATGACACTACTTTTCAATGGAAGTGGGTAAGTTAAATTACTACCAATTTCACTGTTGTTTCAAGATTGATGCATTGGGCTATTTCAAGAGTAGATACATCCTATGAAATAGTCTCAATATATCAATAAATCATTCAAAATTGATAGGTCAGATCTTTCTTACAATAGCGCTACATAGATCATGAATCATAGCCTTGGTTGTCTCTATGATGGACTTGTTCTTTCTCTCTGTAACCCCATTCTGTTGAGATATGTAAGCTACTGTTAGTGCCCTCCTGATCCTAGTATCCCTAAAAAGGGAATCAAACTCCTTGGAGGTGTACTCTCCTTCATATCATATATGAGAGCACCGATGATGTTGATCGAGTGTTCTCTGAGATGCCTCTAAAGGATGGGGTATCATGGAATGCTATTATTGCAGGATATGCCCAACACAGGAAGGGTGGGAAAGACCTTGAATTCTTTGAACAAATGATAGGTATAGGCATGAAACCAGATAATTTCACTTTGGCCAGTGTGCTCTCCGCATATGCCAATCTTGAAGTGCTGGATCAGGGAAGAAACTTCCATTCTCACATAATTATAACTGGATTTGAGCCGAATGAAATAGTTGGAAGTGCCCTAGTTGATATGTATTCTAAATCTAGTAGCAGAGCTGATGCCCGCCAGGTTTTTGACAGATTGCATGAGTGAGATGCAGTTGTATGGAATACCATGATATTAGGGAATTCTTAGAATGATTACCGTGACAAAGCTATGAAGTTGTTTTCTCAAATGATTCATTGAGGCATGAAGCCAGATGAATGTAGTTTTGTCTGTGTGCTAAGTGCATATGGTGGCCTTGCAACCCATGACTAGGGGAAGCAAATCCACGTTGTCATCATCAGAGCTGAGTTTGCATCATATGTCTCCGTTGGAAATGCTCTAGTTACATTGTATGCTAAATGTGGAAGCATAGAGGTGTTGGAAATACTAAAACAATTGAGAGAGGGGGGTGAATCAGTTGTTTATGAGCTTAAACAATTTTATACCTTTTAAATATTATTAATCTTTCTTCAAGTGATCATCAACAACATACAACATATGGACAGTAAAAATAAAGACCATCAGTCACACATAAAGTACACACAGAGACAAATTTTCACGAGGAAACCCATAAAGGGAGAAAACCTCTTCTTCTTAGAAATGATAGGCAGTCTTTTTCAGTTCTGTACATCATTTACAATTGAGCACCAACTCAATGTGAGGCTACTACCTCTGTTTTACAAGCTG
>JASDQU010338743.1:0-12329 GCA_032191745.1 Picea mariana
ATGTCCAAATACCTTCATCAATCTTGCGGTCCAAAACCCATGACTAGGGTTGACATCAATGACAACAACCAATCTTCCAACAGAAGCCATCTAGGAAAGACATGACGGTGGCCCCTGCAATTCTTTGCAGCAAGTGTTCCATCTTGGGTAGGGGATAGTTGTCTTTCTTTGAGCATTTATTCAGGTTTCTAAAATCAATGCATAACCTGATCTCACCATTTTTCTTTCTCATTATTACTAGATTTGCAATCCATTTAGAGTATATTAGAGGAATTATGATTTTGGCATCAAGGAACTTTTTGATTTCTTTTTCAATTACAGGAAATAAGAGAGGACTGATAGGTCTCAGTTTCTGTTTGAAAGGGATGGTGTCTTTCTCAACCCATTCACCAACCTGAAAGTCGTCCACCTTTGATTTTCTATCAAAAGTATTCTTGATCCTCTTTTGATGTGATTTATCCACCAACTGTTCTCTGACCTGCTGCAACTCTACCAAGTCAAGCATTCTTCTCATCATATCATTTGATTCAATTTGTTCCTCCTGAAAAAACTTAGCCACTGGTAAAACTAGTTGAATGGGGAAAATGGCATCAGTGCCATAAACCAGTTTGAAGGGAGAAGTTCCTATGGATTTCTTGTTAGTTACTCTGTCTGCCCAAAGAGCAAACTTTAGTTTAGAATCCCAACTCTTTTGATTCTCCTCCAACAGATTTCTGATGATTCTAACTAGACTCTTATTGGACGACTCAGCAAGGCCATTACCTTGAGGGTAGTAGGAAGTAGAGTGTACCAATTGAATGCCCATTGATTTGCACATGTCAACCAATGCATCAAATTTGAAAGCTGCTGCATTATCTGTCACTAGCCTTTTTGGGCAACCGAATATGCTCAGGATGTTCTCATAGAGAAACTTCATGACGACCTGATGAGTGGCATTTCTAGTGGGGATTACCTCTATCCATTTTGTAAAATAGTCAGTGGCTACCAAGATCCATTTATGTTGACCACTAGATGAAGGATTAATGTTGCTTATGAAATCTAAACCCCACTGCTGAAAAGGACCATTCACTACAATGGATCTCAGGGGCATATATTTTAGTTGCTTTTTTCCTGTGAATCTTTGACACTTATCACAAGATTTCACAAAGGCACACACATCTGAAAAGAGAAAAGGCCAATAATACCCAGCCCTTAAGATCTTATGAGCTGTGGTCTTCCAGTAATGATGGCCTCCATAAATACTTGAATGAAACTGATGCATGACTTCAATTGACTCTTCTTTGTCTAAACATCTTAGTAGTATACTAGTAGGATCTTTCCAATACAAAAGATTATTATTAATGAAAAATTTAATTTCTTTAAGCTTAAGGGCTCGGGCTTGAGTCATGCTAAGTTCAGGAGAAACCTCCAACTTCTGTAAAAAATGAATAATACCTGAATACCACTCACATGAAGACAAATGCTCGGCTACCTGATTGCTTCCATGTTGTTCTTTTGCTGCTACCCCTGTGTGCAAACTTGCTAAACTTTCCCCAATGAAATTTATGTCGAAAAGATCGCAGTTCTCTTCTGTCAAAAGCTTGGCAAGGCCTTGGCCTTTTACCAGCTTAGTGGGCTTCACTTCTATGTCAAACTCAATCAGCTTTGTGATCCATTTAGCTCTCTTTCCATCAATATCAGGTTGAGTCAATACATCCTTCACAGAGGCTGAAGGAACATAGGCGACAACCTTTGCATGGAGGATATAAATTCTGAAATCTTTTAATGACTTAAAGAGAGCATACGCTTGTTTTTCTATAGGATCATACCTTAGTTCAACATCTCTGAGTGCTTTGCTGAAAAAGGCCACTGGGTGATCAAGAATTTCATCATCTTTTTGTAACAAGACTGCTGCCACTGTGTCATAGGAAGCAAAAGAGAAAATATAGAAGTTCTTGGTGTAATCCAGACTGATTAGAGTGGAGGATTCCGTGATAGCTTGTTTGATATCTTGAAATGAACTTCTTGCATTGTCTGTCCATTTTATCTCGGATCCCTTTTTAGCATAGAGGTTATGTGTTTCACTAACTCAATGAAATTAGGAATAAATCTTCTGACAAAATTTATCTTACTGAGTAGAGATTGGAAATCCTTCTTTGACCTTGGTATGGACAACCTCTTAATTGCTTCCACCCGAGCTGGATCAATTTTCACTCCTTTTGCTGAAACAATGTGGCCTAGGAGCTTACCCTTCTTGAGAGAAAATTGAGTTTTTTTGGGGTTCAGCGAAATCCTGAACTATCTACATTTCAAAAATACTCTTTTCAGACGTTTCAGATGCTCTTCATGACTGCTAGAATAAACTGTGATATCATCAAGATAGATGAGGACAAACTTGTCTTTCTCTCCCACAAAATCTATGTCCATGGCCCTCTGAAAAGTGGCCCCAACATTCATTAGCTCGAATGTCATCTTGGCGTACATGACGGTACCCAAAGGAGTAGTAAAGGCAATTTTTTCTTGGTCATCAGGATGTACAGAAACCTGGTTATAGCCTGAGAAGCCATCTAGGAAAGACATGATGGTGGCCCCTGAAATTCTTTGCAGCAAGTGTTCCATCTTGGGTAGGGTATAGTTGTCTTTCTTTGATCATTTATTCAGGTTTCTAAAATCAACGCATAACCCGATCTCACCATTTTTCTTTCTCACTATTACTAGATTTGCAATCCATTTAGAGTATCTTAGAGGAATTATGATTTTGGCATCAAGGAGCTTTTTGATTTCTTTTTCAATTACAGGCAATAAGAGAGGACTGATAGGTCTCAGTTTCTGTTTGAAAGGGATGGTGTATTTCTCAAGGGGAATCTTATGTTGAATGACCTCAGGATCATAGGTTTTCAAATCACTATATTTCCAGGCAAAAACATCGGCAAATTCCTTCATAATGATGCAATATTCAGACCTATGATCAACAGTTAATTCAATGGACAAATTTAAGAATTTAGGATGATTTTGGCTTCCTATATTGTGCTCATGGATAGCAGGATATTTCTTCTTCTTATCAGGTTTGTAGGGGACATCGTTTTGGTCGAAAAGCTTCTCAAGAGGCACCAAACCTCGAGGTATATAATTGTTGGTTAGCTGAACGATATCATGTTGACCCATTTTATTTTTAGCTTAGGCTTCTTGGATTCCTCTACATTTTGATTTTCCTGGTCAATATGCATATCAGAAAATTCATCTACCACCTAGAGAAATCTGCTAAGCTCATCATCATCTTCAAAAACTTTCCAATATTTGATATTGTCGGGCAGGGATGGTCTATATTTGACTTGGATTTCATAATTCAGTCTGGGAGGCATGGGAGGAATGAACATAATGCCTGAGATAGCAAGGGAATCAACAAGATGATTCATAGCTCTGGTATATAAGAAATATCAAAAATGGAAAAAGAGTCCCTGATTTTCCATACCTCATCCCTGTAGGCTTTCAATCTGACCTGTTTTTCTTGGAAAGTACTATTCACTAGCTGTATGATGAGATCCGCATCTCCAAACACTTTTAGTCCTTTGATTCCCATCTCCTTGGCATAATTTAATCCCAATAGAAAAGCCTCATACTTTTCTATATTGTTAGTAGTTTTGAAATCAAGTTTAAAAGACAAATGAATAGCCTCTTTTGAAGGAGAAATCAAAACTACACCTGCAACTGCCGAGTCTTTGGTACTGGCACCATCAAAGAACATGGTCCACATGGGAGTACTCTCTCCATCAGTCTGCTGATAAGTAGGCTTTGTGAGCTGCAAAGGCGCTGGCTGAGAATCATCTATTTGCAGAATGCATGATCCAAAGTCTGTGTCTAAAGCATAAATGGGATGGTTTACAGAATTTTTCCCATCACTAATGATGTAGGCAAGTTGATTTTCTCTGTAAAGTCTCTTTAGCTCTCCTCCAAACACCGGGACTGTGGCATACGAAAGATCCATATGCAAGGTACCCCCTAGCCTTTTTCTCCATGAGCGTGACAAGAGGAGGCCGAACTTGGGTGGGATATCAACCACTACAACATCCATTACCATGTTTCTCATTGGAAGCTGGGAAAGGTTTATGACAAGGTATTTTATGAGGCCGAGGCATCTGACTTTCCTAGATTTGAAAGAGAAGAGATCATGGTAAGGTTTTGTGACGTCAATCCCAAGTTCATCCATCACTGCTTTAGGCATAAGATTGTGTGACGCTCCCGAGTCAAGCAAGCAGTTGTGAAGGATCTTGTCATGGATATTTAGGGATATGTAGAAGGGTGGACAAGAGTCATCTCGGTCTTCTACCATAGGTCCTATAGTCACAGTGGGATTATCATCTTGAAGGTTTACGTAATCAACAGCTGGAGGAGTCTTTGGTTGAAGGGACTTCAGGATAACAGACTTGAATATGTCATTCTTCATAAGTTCAGTCAATGGCATAGGTATTTTCACCTTCTGAATTTCTGATTCAAAATTAAATGAGTATGATATTCTATCGGAAGGTTTTACCTCGTTAGGAGGAGATCCGAGGGAGACTTGTTCTTTGGCTTGGGGCTGCAATTGCTTCTGCTGCTATTTTGCAAGAGTGAAGGCCTGCTTTGCAGGAGCAACAGGTTGCTTGGTAGAAACATCTTTCTTTTTTCCGGGAGCAGCAAGCAATGGATTTGGAGCGACAGTCTTAGATCTTAAATTGTAACCCGACTGATCATCTGTCTGATAAAAATATTCTTCAATGCTTGCCTTATGAATCTTCTCGTCCATCTGGGCCTCCTCATAATATGTTTGTGTCAAGAAGGAGGAATCATTTTCATCCCCAAAGCAATTGATGTCATCTTCTTCTTCAACTTCATCATGAGATAGCTCCTGTTCTTCTTCTAACATTTCATTTTGGAAGGGGTCCCTGATCCTTTGGTCATCAGCTGCATTCTTGTCTCTTTGAAGGATCTGGACCTGCTGGTTGTTCCTTCTGTAAGGGAATGCATTGGGATTCCTGGGAGCATAAGCATTAGGCTCTTTACTTCTTGCTGGCTGCTGAATCTTAATTTTTAGTTTTGACATTTCCGAGGTCAAGCTATCCAACATCTTGGCCATCTTTTCCATTTTGGTATTTGAAGAAGAAGGAGGATCAATAGATGACTTCTTTCTCTCAAATTTTCCTTTAAGTTTCTGAGATGCCATAATGTTAGATTCGACCTCAAGAGAAACATCTTGCATTAAAGTGAGTGTGGCTGACCTTCTTTCTCTAAGGATTAAGAAAAATTCTGGATCAAAGGGAAAAGAGTAAGTGATCTTTGCTGATGCATCAGTTGGCTTGATCTCTGTAGGAATCTTGCCAAACATCTTATTAAATCTTTTGGTGAAGTCTGAGACAAACTCCCCATTTTCTCTTCTTAGATTTCCGAATTCATAAATATAATACAAGAGATCTCTTCTTTCTCCCCAATGTTTCAAAAACACCTCGTCTAACTGCTCAATGGCTTCCATTGAATTTGCTGGTAGTTCTTTGAACCACTTCATGGGTTGGCCATCCAAGCTCTGCACAAAAATTCTGGTCCAAACATCTTCCTCTGAAATGTTAATGTTCTCAGCATAAGCATAGAAAGCTTCTATATGTTCTTCAGCAGTATAATCCCTAGATCCAGTAAAATTCGACATATATTTATGATAATCTCCTGTCGGCATGGCTGATAAGGGATTGGGCAACATAAGAGGGGCATACCTATTGGCTAAGATTTGTTCCATTTTTGTCAAAGGGGCAGCCATGGCAATCTTGGGGGTTGATGCAGAGGAAGAAGTTTCTGTAGATGATGGCTGAGATGGGATAGGTGAGACTATGGACAAAGGTAGTCTTACTTCACTGAGGAAAGAAGGAGAAGCACCGGTAGGATGACTACCCTGGAAAGTGTTTCCTGAATAAGGTGGAAAGTAAGAAGCTCTGTAAAACTGACTAAGCAGTAAGGCCAAGTTTTATTCACCCTTAGAGGAAAGATCTTGTAAAATATCTTCAAGAATGGGCAGACTGGTATGAGTATGGAAAAAACTCTCTATAGACTTAGTTGGTAAAGAATTCAAAGAAGAGGAAGAGTCCTCTTCTTGGAGGGATTGTACAACTTATTCTCTTAAGTTGGATATAGTAACATGCTCAGAAATAGAATCTATAACATCAGAAGAAACTGAAGGCTCATCACCCTTCGATCTTTCTGACATAATCTCAATTTTCTGAGAACTAAAAGTTTCAGCAAAAGGGGATTCGACAAGAGGTTCTCTAGATACAAAAGAAGAAGAAGTGTTTCTTGAAATACCTGGTTTAGATGCTCTTGCAGATCTGGAAGTTTGTCTTTGCAACGCTTTTCCACTTCTGATGATCTTCTCAAGATCTGGAACTGGTGCTGCCAGTGGTCTTTCTTGGTTTTCCCTAGTATGAGCCCTTCTCGAAGCCACTTAGTTCCAATGGAGTCACCAAATAGATGGTTACAACAAAAAATGTGTCCAAACTTTGTCTATCATCAAAGTTGGATCTTGTCGTCTCCCAAGGAAGCGGAGCTTCAGTCTCCTCTCCCCGGCAATAATGCCAATTTGTTATCACTCTAGTAAACTCTCCTAGGTTGTATCTCATAGATGCCCGGTAACTTAACCTTTTTGTAACTATTTTCTTAATAATGGGTGTAGGTTTGGATCAAGATGAATATCTTAAATCACTGGATTGTATCTTCAAGACAATCTAGCTATATTCGTGCAATACAAGGCCTTCAAGAGCTATTATCAGATAGGTTTGTAAATCAAATGGATAAGAAAACCAATCAATTAACCAGAACATACACAGGCAATATATATGATGGGTCAACAAACTAGCGAAGGATGCTTATGATTCTTGCTTAACCGTCAAAAGTAAGATGATAGTTACCATGGGACCATTAAACATAGACAATAGAATGATTTCAACTCATAGGCATAGACACAGATAAAAGAGAGTCTGACAATAACAATGAAAGAAGCTTGGAGGCTTAATATATTAAATAAAGTGTATTTTTACAATAACAATAGATTATAGAACTCAAAATTGAACCTTTTGTTCATCGAATGTTTTGGGATTTATAGCCCTTTACAAACAGTTTCAAGATCCTAGATTACTGGATCGAATTTTGTCAAAAATAGAAAATCAATAACTGGCCCAAGAATGTAGGTAAAGATCCTATAAACTAGGTCAATTAAAATTCTCAAATGATCTTTATGTTCTTCAGATTCTTTGGCAGGTGTAGTGAGCCTTCCGAGGCTGCTGGATCTCATGTGATATGGGAGGAGTCGAACATGACACCTGTTGATAGTCAAACAACCTTATATCCTTGAAAATAGCTAACAGATTTTACCTTTTTGTCTTGTAGAGCACCTCCAAAACCAAAACAAAATCTTGATAAGGATGTCATTAATTATCTTCCATCGATTGGAACCATTTCTGAGGCTTTTGGACAAGGAAAACTTGGACCTGTGCAAAAACATTAACTTTCTGCCTTATCAGTGCTTTCGGTAGCTAGAGTAGATAGAATTTGAACCAATTAGCTACCGAAAGCTCTGCTTTCGGTGGCTAATGAACAATCAATATGTTCACCTAAGCCACTGAAACCTGAGGTTATCAAAATTTCAAAAATATCCTTGTCTTAGCTCAAAAATGCCTTAGGACATATCTTTTTAGGCCTCTGCATCTTGCTCAAAAATTGTAGGGTTACTGGATGCCTCTAGTTCATTGCACTGAACTGCCACCTCTGCCAGGGTCTCAAGAGAAGCATGTGTATGAGCTTGGTTTTTTGAAGACATAGCTTGTTTCCTCAAATCCCTGACCTTTTTCTTCAAGCCCTGAGCTACTCTCCATAAGCTATTGTAGTCTTTTACAATCTTGTCCTTCTTTTTCTTCTCCTTTATGCTTTCATGAGCTAATCTTTCCAAGGATGAGTTGCTTTCTGCAAAGTTCTTTGACAGGGTTTCATACCTGGTTTTTATTTCCCTTTCTAGCACTTCTTGCTTGGCTAAATTCCTCTTAAGGTTCTTGATTTCCTTTGATTTACTCTGCTTCACTCGTTTTCTAGATGAGGCATCTGCAATTTGTGGTTCTTGTTCTTCTTGAGGTGTAGGTGATGGAAGGTCCTCATAACTTGCTGTGTATATATCCACAAAAACAAAATTTTTATGCCCTGTGGTAACTGAATCCTCGTGCCCTGTTTCAATCTGGTGCTCTTCATCCTTCGAGTCTGTGTAAGGAAGATTAAGAATGTTTTTGTTCACTGTGGATTCTTTGGCCTTTTCTTTTTCACTGTTGAAATTCAATTTCTTCTTAATTTTTCAAGCTTAGAGGAAGGAGAGGGTTGATTAACTGGGTCTGGAGAGATAACTCTCTTCCTCCTCTTTCCACTTTTGGGAGTGGAAGACTTCTTGGAATGAGGACTCTTTTTGTCTTCTGGGTGAACCTCAGTCTGGAAATCATTCCAGAACAAGAAGTAATTCCACTCTTTGCCTCTTCTTTGCAACAACTCACAAACCAAAAGTTTGATCAGACTATGGTGGGATAATCTACCTTCAACTTGATTAGGCTTCACCTTGACTTGATGATCTATTTTGGATAAACTTATGTGGAGAAAATAGGGCAGATTGAGTGGGTTTCTACCAGTCAAATGATTCATAAGTTTAAAATGGTAAATCATCACTCTATTGTGTTAGCGCTCTGTAATTTGCCTAAGGCTGCCGAGGCAATCATAGAGGTAACCTCGAACCGCTTGGAGTCTTGGATCTATCCCTCCAAGACTCAGAGAGGGATCTCTCTTTCTGAATTAACTTGGTATGGAATAGGACAAATGTTAGGCTAGCTATAAAAGTAATGAAAGTATGGGGTTTTTGAATTTTTAAATGGTTAGTTTGGGACAGCAAGGAGGGCCATTGGGAAAATGGGGTCTGCGCTTAAATATGTGATTCACTCTCAGATCTAAACAAAACTCTTACACAGGGCAAGGTAGTGGAAATCCTGGATCGAATTAAGTTTTGATGGTGTCGATATTAGGAAGAAATAGGGGAGGAAAAAGCGAGCAAATGAGCAATTAAGAATTCATAAACTAGCTTTTTAGAGGAGAAACATAAAGATTATAAAAAAATCAAATACAGAGTATTTCACAATAAATTCTACTCTATTACTATCTTTTGATAATGAGAAATTGAAAACAAACGAAAAGATAACAGGAAAAAACTTAACAAAGACAAGAAACACCACCAACATCTCCACACAGGAATCCTGTGAACAACATGCTCATTTCTGATAGATCATTTGAAGATTACAAAAAAGGTTTTCTGGCCAAGCACAGCCCACAGTCCAACACAATAAAACACCTCACAGGTCGAACAAAGGGAAACTTCACACAGGTCGAAACCCTCTCCTCTCAGCCCAGTCGAACCTCTTTTCTGTCTTTTACAGGTGTATAAATAATAAAAATCACCTCAACCATTCAAGACTCGAGCTCATAAATCTGTTTTCTGAAAATAAAAAATAGTTACAATGCTCTCGACACCTGTCGCAGATGGTCTCCCATAACCAAGTCTTTGTTTAAATAATTATACATATTTTTCTAGTTTTTTGGAAAGAAAATCAAATCAAATCGTATAAAAATCGACTGAGACAGAGTGGTTGGAATAGGTGTCTCGAATTGCTGAGTTTGATGGTCAATCTTGCTTGAAATCTGAACCATCTGTCATTTTTACTTCTTGCTGTCACGAATTCACTTCCAACTGGGGGAAATTGTGTTTAAACCTCTGCCTGGAATATAGGGAATGTCTGCCACCTCCCTCTAACTGCTGCCTCGGATTCTGGAGACGATCATTCTGGATCTGCCTCAAATCGTGGATCTGCTTCTCTTTGCCGATTTTGTCATTGCCAGGTGTCTTTGATTTTCTCCAACTGACCATCAAATGCCTCGCTTCAAGTGTACCAACAGATGCGTCTAAAACCAGAACAACAACATCGACTTGTGATGCACCAGAAATTATATTTGGAACAAAATCCTTATGCCCAAGAGAATCCAGAAGTACAACCTTCAAGTTCGGCATTTCAAAATGTGCCACAACCATTGTCATAGTTAAACCTCTCTCTCTGTCTTCCACACTCGCATCTAAAACCCATGCATATGCAAGTGATCCTTTTCCTTTCTGTTTAGCCTCCCTTTCATATTTACGCATTTCCTTCTCTGAAAACCCGCCCCATAAGATGTAGCAATCTTCCCATCATAGTTGATTTACCAACATCTACATGACCAACAATTTCCAGGTGTAGCAAGCTCTTGTAGGGTTCTTTCTCTTCCAGAAGTATCCATGATTTAGGCTTGTATTCCTCAAGAGGAAAATACCTTCTTCAAGTTTGAAATATTTTTCTGTTCATGGTCACCTGCATTTCCTTGCGAAGTTGTGTCTGAAAGAGCTTCCTGTTGCCTGAGGAATCTACAGCCAACCTCTTTCTGATTCTTATCCATTCGAGTGACAATATGTAAAGCAGTTGAAGTAAGTGCCTTCTGTTTTTGTACCATTGGCCTTGTTTCCTGAGTCATTGATTTTCTCTGGCGGAATTGGGGTCTTGTCTGCCAGCTTGATTTTACGAGGCTAATAGGGAAAACCAAACAGGGTTACTTCTTCTTTCATATTTCATAGAAGAACCATTTTCCAGAGATCCAGCCACAACTCTCTGCTTCCTGGATACAGATATTCTCTCTGGACTAAGCATTTCTACTTCTTTTGCATTTTGCTGATCCAGTGAATCTTGAAGTGAAACACAAGGGAAACAAATCACATTGGGCATACTGTTGCATCAAGTGATCAACTAACACCAAAACCACCATAGCTTCAACCATAGGTACAGCTCTAGGGACTAATGCATGGATTATGTCTACCACGTGCTTGGAGTTCAGTCTCCTGTGTTTCATCATAACCATCAGCAGAGTCTATATTGTCTTGATCATTTTCCACAAATGCAGATGAGCGAGAAAAAGCTGGTTCATTTGTTCGGGAATGCTGAAGGTAACGAGGAATGGAATCCAATAATGGAGCTGATGATCCAGCTTATTAAATGCACCATTGAACATCCGGTATTCCTTCGGACCTATTCTGCCTCTCAGGTAACGTTCTTCGGATGGGACATACGGAACTTGAACTGTTTTGATGCACACAAACACAAGCACCATGTGAAAGGCTGGTAAATTTGTAACAAAATGACCAAAGATGGCAGGCACTCCTGTTACTAGATCAGTGTAAATAAGCCCAATTCCAGGCACACGCACCATCCCAAGACTCGGCCCTAAACTTAATATCCTTTTCATTGAAACCTTGTTCTGGGAATCAAATTCATACTTCTTTGACATTCCATAATGCCAAACATACATGATTGCCATAAATATTAAGGAGAGTACCAAAGGAACCCATCCCCCTTCAAGAACTTTGATAAGACATGTTGAGATATACATAAGTTCAATAGATCCAAAAATTACCAAAAAGGAAAAAGCTACAAGAATATTCTTCTGCCATACAATGATGATCACCAAAGACATCAAGCAAGTCGTAAAAAACATCACAGTAATAACAACTAATCCATAGGCATGGCCGATCATATTCGTAACTCGGAAACCAATGGTAACTGCAAGGCATAGACACATGAGAATCCAATTTACTTCTGGAATGTATATTTGCCCATATATTTGATTGGAGGTGTGAACAATCTTCACTCGAGGAAAGCACCTCAGTGCTGAGCATTGACTGATAATGGAGAAAAACTGCTGAGATGACTGCTTGACTTCCCACCATTTAGCAACTTTACTGTCAATCTGATATACAAAACCAGCCTTGGTCTCTGTTCCTCTTTGACTCGCGCGTTGTGGTTTTAGGTGCATTGAGCTGGAGCATTGGAGCTTGGCTTTCAGGCCACCTTTTTAATGAGATTTTGTGATAAAATTGACACCTGTGAGTTACCCTGGCATCTGGCAATCTGTGTTTTATATTTAAAGTTTTGGGAATTAATCCCACATTCAAGAGAAGAGAACACAGATGGGTATTGATATATGCCAATGGATGCAAAGTGTTTCGATGAAGTGAGCCCAAGGCTATCTTTGGATTTTGGTGTTGGCGCTGGCGCTGGCTTATGTGTTTGCTGGTGGTGCATAAAATGGTGCTTACCCTCTAGAAGGCAAAATTTGTGCCATTAAAAATGGGTGTCTTGTTGGTTGAACCATCATGACTAGTCATGATTTCATTGCAGGATCTTCCTTACACTAAAGGAACCTGCTCTGATACCAATTGTTATAGGTATGAA
>JASDQU010338745.1:0-12512 GCA_032191745.1 Picea mariana
CTTGTGGCAATAGAAGATTTGCATCTTGAACAGTTAGATGTAAAAACATCTTTTCTCCATGGGGATTTGGAGGAAGAGATTTATATGCAGCAGCCACAGGGGTATGAGGTTAAAGGGAAGGAGAATTTGGTATGCAGGTTGAAGAAGAGCTTATATGGCCTAAAGCAAGCTCTAAGGCAGTGGTATCTAAAGTTTGACAGGTTTATGACAGAACAAGGTTATAGTAGATGGCATTCTGATCACTGTGTTTATTTTAAAAAGATAGAAAATGGAATCTTTATTATCTTGATATTGTATGTAGATGACATGCTTGTTGCAGGGTCTAAAATGAAGGATATAAATGTGCTCAAGAAGAAATTATCCAATTCATTTGCAATGAAGGATTTGGGTGCTGCAAAGAAAATCGTTGGTATGAGAATAACAAGAGACGGGAAAAATCGCAAATTGACATTGTCTCAGGGTGAGTACACAGAGAAGGTGTTGGAGAGGTTTAGAATGCAGAATGCAAAACTAGTTAGTACACCTTTGTCCAGCCATTTCAAATTAACTAAGGAAATGTGTCCCAAGACACAGGAGGAGATATAATACATGTCCAAGATCCCATATTCATCAGCAGTTGTAAGCTTGATGTATGCAATGGTTTGCACAAGACCAAATATTGCACATGCAATGGGAGTTATGAGTAGATATATGAACAATCCAGGTAAAGAACATTGGGAGGCAGTAAAGTGGATTCACAGATACTTGAGAGGTACTGCTCATCATGCATTATGTTTTGGAGGTTCATAAATTGTTCTACAAGGATATGTTGATTCATATATGTCATGTGATAAAGATAGCAGGAGGAGTACCACAGGGTATGTGTTTACTATAGGTGGAACAGCAGTAAGTTGGATTTCAAAACTACAAAAGGTTGTTGCACTTTCAAAAACAAAGGCAACGTATGTTTTTGCTACAGAGGCTAGTAAAGAGATGATTTGGTTACAGAGGTTTATGGAGGAATTGGGAAAGAAGTAAGAGAATAGCAGGTTGTACTGTGACAGTGAGAGTTCCATTCATCTTGCAAAGATCTCAGCCTTCCATTTGAAGACTAAGAATATACAGTTGAGGTACCACTTCATATGATCCACCTTGGAAGATGCACATTTGAAGTTGGAAAAGATACACACTAGCCAGAATCCTGCAGACATGTTAACAAAGGGAGTAACCAGGGAAAAATTGAGTTCCTGCTTAGTTTCAGTTGGTCTTCAAGAATGAATATGAAGATGAGGAATTTGTCAAGTCCAAGAAGGTTTAGATTCCATCATATACAACAGCGGTGGAGTTGTTGAGATCAGTCTCCAAGTGGAAGATTGTTTGTTGTGGAGCCTAATTATCTTCCTGATTCAGAGGCCTTTTACTTTCAGCCATTTTTATACCCCATGAAGTATTTACACCCCATAAGTATGTACACTCTTCCATGCAGGGGAGTGTAGAGGGGGGTACCCCCTCTGCGAGGTCCCGGGGGGCTATCCCCCCAGCTAGGGGGTCTGGGGGCAAGCAGGCCCCCAGTGGGGGTTCGGGGGCAGCATCCCTTGATGGGGGTTCGGGGTCGAAGCCCCCAAAGGAAAACTTGCCTTGTAAATGTATATTGTAATTTGATTGTAAATCTGGACTGTTCATTATAAGGTCGCAGATCTAACGATAGAGATTATGTTAGGGTTTTTTTCCTAGAAGGCAACCCTCTTTTATGAGGGATACGTATTGCGGCTATGATTGAGTGTGAATATTGTATTCTGAGATAGGAGACTATGAGAGAAAGAAGAGGAAGTTACAACGGGTTTTTCTGTAGGTTGTATCCCTTCATCTGCTAGATAATAATAAAGGAAGGACCTGGCAATTTCTCTAGTGGACGTATCCCACACTGAGTGAACCACGTAAATCTGTGTCTCTATTGTGTTGTGTATCTTCTATGTTTTTTTTCCACATTTGTTTTATTTTATTTCTCCACGGTCCTATTTTTCTAACAGGTTCCACAATATGTTTGATATCATGGAAATCATACGACATGGCCCGTTGGAACGTAGCACCAGTGTTTTTGAGACCAAAAGGTAGTTTTCAATAAGAAAATGTTCCCCATGGGTAGATGAAGGCTATCTTATGTTGATCAGTGGGTAGAATGTCAATCTGGTTATACCTTGAAAATCCATCCATGAAAGAAAATATAATGCTTCAAGCGCAATTATCAATGATTTGGTCGATGAAGGGTATAGGGTAGTTGTCTTTTGGACAAGCCTTGTTTACATCCCTATAATCGACACAGACACGAATGGTTCCTTGTTTTTTAGCAACCGATACAATGTTAGAAACCCATTATGTCAAGAGGACAGGATAGATAAAGCCATATTTCAACAGTTTTTCAACTTTCGCCTTTATGGCCGCGGTTTTCTTAGGATGAACTGGGCGAAGTTTTTGTCATACAGGTTTAACACCTAGGTAAGTTTTTATCTCATGCATAATGATCGAAGGATCAATCCCTAGCATTTCCTTGTATCTCCAAGTGAATACATCGTGGAATTATTTAAATAAAGTGGTGTAAGCTTCCACTTCCTTAGGTGAACAATTAACTTCAAGATGAACATTTTCCATGATACCTTATTTTATCGAAATATCGATAGCAATGGTAGAAGAGATGTTGCCTAAATTCCCCTGGTAAGTAGTATCCTGGGTAAGTATAGGATATTGGGGAGAATCAACAACATCGAGGGGGAAGATAGAGTGTATATCTTCCTGAATTTCATCTAGACTAGGAATAAAAGATGATCGAGGATGGTTGTCACCCCAAGGTACCTCGTCGATATTAAGAATTTCCATAATGGATTCGTCTAATGGAAAAATCTATAAGATATAGTTGAAAGCAGAGGAAAAGTAATTCAACCAAGATGGCAACGAATAAGTGTTGGATGCCAATAGATGTTGGTCATCCAAAGAGGGAGAGGTAGATTGGATAGCATTGTATGAAGCCTCGACTGGACTAAGTGGCATAGTGTCACCTAGTGTATCAAATTCCAAACGACTAGGCACAACCCAAGGATCAAATGATTCGAAATATTGATAGGCCATAGTCAAGATCATATTGATTGTGGAAATAAGTTGTGTGGTGGGAGGAAGTGGTGCAGGGAAAGTACCCATAAGGAAAGAATATTTTAAAATACCTACCCCAACACTTTCATAACTGATCTTACTATCTCCCAAGAAAGGAATATTGTTGGTGGTGGGAGTGAGAATGTCGGGAGTGCAGTAATATAACTGGTCGATAGTGACAATTTTACCTTTATGAGGGGATTGTACACATCAAAACACCGATGAATCAAGGACATTTATGGCATAGAAACAACTTCTTCCTAATAACAAGTTGTAATCAAGGGGAGAATCGACTACCTCTACATCGACAGAGACGATCTTACCTCCCAACTGAACGGCTATGGACTGCAAGAGTTCATGAGGACGAAAGCCTCACCCATCGAATGCTTGTAACATTGTAGGGGATTGGTTTAGCACAAGTGATTTTAATCCTTTCCAACAAGCTAACAACATGACACAAGTGGAAGCTCCCTCATCCAATATGGCGTGGTGAATGTGTTGGTTATGAATAACGACATCAATTTGAAAATCAAGCTGGTGAGAAAGTCGTGACTTGAAGTTGTCGAGGTTAAATGTGATATTATTTTATAAATCAGGATCAATGGCACCGATGGCAGCCAAGAGAATTATATGTTGACTTGGGAAATTTTGTAGAACTTCAAGAGCGGACATAGCACATGGTGCTTGAGCCAAATCTTCAACAATGTTGTATTTTTGGGCGGCACGTGAACTAGGATTAAAAGTTGACTTGTGAATAGTTCTCTTGGGAGGGCATAAAATAGAGTCAAAAGTAGGTTTCTCTATCTGAAGTGACCCAAATGGAGGACTAACAGAAGCAGGAGATGGATTCGGTGGGGTATTGTTAGTGACCTTTTCTTTATCAGTTTTAGTCAGCATGTCATATGTGGTGGTTCGAGTGGTTAAATCAATCCCATTGAAGATATAAATATGATCACTCATTGAGGCTTCATCACTAGGAGGGTGGTTGGAACTACCCCCTGCGGGAGGGGCAAGCGCTTGAGAAACCATGGACTGCTGCTGAGGAAAAGGATGTGTTAACATAGTGGGTTGGGAATTCCCTTTGAAAATTTTTTCAACTTCATCGCGATGTGGACAGTCTTGGGTGAAATGATCCTCACCACAAATAAGACATGGGAATTTTGGTTTTCGTTGTGGTTTCTTTTCAGCAGTAGGTGGTGGAGTTTTTGTTTTGGGATGTTCATTATTACTATTATTCTTTTTGGGTTTATTTTTTGTTTTCTTCTTACCCCTAGATTGTTGTGAAGAGAAAAATTGAACTGCATTCACCTCAGATATTTGAGTCGGTAGGGAGGTAGAGGAGAGTGAATTCGAACCGGTAACGAGTGCAGAAACAGATCAATTTTCCATTCCGGTCGATTGTGATAAAGATTGGGTTTTGACGGTACCGATAACTCCATCTGCATGTGTCATGGAAGAAGGTTTGGATGGATTGGTAGGAGTACAGGTAGCATTTGGAATCAACTCATACAAAGTACCAAATTGGGAGTAAACCAAATCTAAGTACTGATCTAGGGAAATGGGTTCTGCCTCAGTAACTACACCACCCATGGTGACGTCACAAGAAATTGGGGGTAAAAGAGATTTAGTAAACCACTCTACCAATAGTTGGTCAGTAAAGGTCACTTGAATCAACCTTCGTCGTCGTCTCTAGTCATGAATGTGATCAGAGATATGTACAGAGTTCGTTTGAAGAAGGGAGGTTAAAAGTTTAGTACCCATCTCGTAATGGATGGGTAATTGGAAATGCATGAGAAAAGCCATAGCTAGGGAGTTAAAGTCTTGAAAGGAACCATGTTGCAGAGCCCGTGAGTGTGCCCTGGAAAAGACGCAAACATATAGAATCACCCATCAATGAGTTTGATTAACACCATAAATGGAATGTCATCACATGGTTGTTTGGGTCTTCCCCAGGTTTACTGTCAAATTTGGGGATGTCAGAAGGTAATTTAGCAGGAATTACTGGCCAAAAAGGAAAATGTAATATGGGATAATTTTTCAAGCGAGACAAGTCTGGTAGATCCAATGTGGTGAGAAAAGGTAGTTGTCAGTTAACCTGAGGGTGATACTGATGCGGCATAGGGACACCAGTGGGGCCATAAACTGGTTGAGGTGGATAATTTTATCCAATAGGCCCTCCCATATAAGTTTGTTGTTGACCAGTATTGGCAGGATTCGATTGTTGTTGAGAAATGTTCATGAGAGGGGTGAAACCGAGTTGATTATGAGAACTATAAGTCAGTTGATTTGGTACTAGGGGATAAATAGTTTTCCCTTGAGGATGGTAAATAGTTTTTCCCTCAGGAGGGTAAACATTATACCCTTGGGAAGGATAATTTTTTTGTCCTTGAGGACCTTAGGTGGGATTTGGGACACCTAGATAAGGTTGTCCAAAATATAATCTAGAAGGACCAGGATTTTGTACTCCTTCATGTGGGTTATGTTATGGTTTCCCCCCATGGTAAGGTTGATTAAATGTACCTCCTTCAGGTAATCCCTAGGATTGTGAAGGGTTTCTGGAAAAATAGGGTTTCCCCCCTACCATAGGCTGATTTACAACTGTGGTTTGACCAATAAAGGGGGGTTTTCCCCCGAAAGGAACGTGCAAAGGTGGTTGTCCCCCCTGACGGATAGGCCCGCTAAAGGATGGTTACCCCCCAGTCGATATTTGTCCCCCAGTTGGTTGTGTATGTCTAGAAAGGGTTTGCATTATTTGTTGTAAAGGTGTTCCAAAAGGATCTTGTGGAACATGAGGAGTTGTAGTATGAATAGGTGTAATGGTGGGAGTAATGGTTGAAGGACATTGTGTATGATTAGGTGTTACGACTCCATAATTAAGGTGTATTTGTGTTTACATAGCAGCAATATTGACGACCTGTTTGATGGGACGATCAATAGTCTGACCGGACGGTCCTACCTCAACAACAAGAGGGTTATGAGGATCAAGAGGTTGTCAAATAAAGTTAAAATGTTCATAAAGATCACATCCCGATGGATTCCTCCATACAAAACGAGAAGGTGTCTAATGTGGATTTCCTGCGTCAATAGGATAAACGAGGGTCCTAAAATCATCATTAAAAATTGGTTATGTGGATCCCATATATGTCTCGGTAATTGGTCTTGATGGAAAACGAGGGACTTGTTCTTCTATAATATTACCGAATGAGTCCAATCGAACAAGGAGTGGTTCAATAGGAGCTCCTGACACAAGTGTAGTATGAGGAATGGGATCCTCAACTGTAACCAAGGAACTTTCATTATTTTCTAACAAAGGAGTAGCAACGCTCCGAGCGTCGAAGCGATTTTCTACTTCTTCACGGTAAATGTCTTCTGGTGAATTAGGAGGTAAGGGTTCGTATCCTTCATCTGGATGAAACCCTTTCATCCTACATGATCTATGAATAACTTTATCATCTACAGGATCAATCTTGAAAAATTAATAAATCAAAAACACACGCTAAAAATATAGAAGAACCAACAAGCAAACAAACCTTCTCTTAATGACCATACTAGTTGGTGATGAAATCCAACATTCCGTGATCAAAATGAGAAGGGGCTAGGATATGAGCAGGTGGAACAGTTATGATGGAAACCTACTTAACGGACTTACGCCTTGGTTCAAGATTCCACACAGTAATCATGGATTTACCATCCAAGGATCCTGAGTGAGTTTGACCAATGTTTGTTCCAGGTACAACAAAGACTTCCCTTCACCATCATCTTGTGTAAAGATCCTAAATATTATGGATACTAAGGACACCAGCTCGTATTCAACCTCTGGGTGGGTATATTCGACAGTCCAATCCAAATGTATGGGCAGGATGAAAAGTCTGAAATCCTTCAAGAGAACCAAGGATAAGTTAACGGGTAGAACTCTGGAGGACCCTGAATGGATTCGAAATTCACGAAGCACCAAGACCAAATGAACATAGTTGGACCTCAAGAAGAACCCCCAATATATTATCTTACTACTACTAACAATTAAACCGTGGAGGGATAATATTTGTGGCTCTCCCGAACACGACCTCATGTGTAACCCCTGTGTGAGAGGGGGATCCCAGCTATGCTTATATGAAAATTGGATTTTCTCTCCCTATTGCAAGATGTTAAGTTTTTTTTAATGATTTGGAGATTTGTACTCACAGCCTAATCCAAAGCACTAATCCTAGTCTAATGTTGGTGGAAGAATCTAAAAAGAAAAAGTTTCTAGATCAATTTTAATTAGCGTTGATTTTAGTGGTTGTTCTTTACTCAGAGGTGAATGAGAGTGAAACTGATGATATTATGGCTCGAATCCCAAAGAAGAAAAATAAAAATGATAAGCAATTGTTTCTTTCAATGAACTTCTATTTATGGGAAGGATAAGAAAGTTCTTTCTTTCACTACCAAACAAAAGAATGCATAAATTCCATGCAATCACTTTCAACAAGAATCCAATTCAATGTTAAATTATTTTGAAATTGTTTCTAATATCCAAAATCCAATCATGAAAATATATCTCTTTGTTTAAATATGAACATTAATTGATTTGATTCGAAGCTTCTTATGCCAACAAAATATCACTACTTTCATTTTTAGACAATTGGAAGCAAGTATCATATAAACAAAAATAACACTCTCACAACGATCAAACATGAAGCGAAAACAAATCTAAGATTTTCAAAAAGAAAGACAAAATAAACAAACTCCAACAAGAAATTTGCTTGGAAAGATACAAATCAAAGACCAAATGGAACAGTACAAAGATCTCTGGGCTTCCTTGTAACGACTTTCAAACGATCAAATGAACGAGAAAGTATCGAAAATGAACTCAAAATATCAAAGAGAAAGAGTGATTTCAAAACCAGGAAATATCTTAAAAATCCAAACAAAGACCAAAAAATCTTATAAATAAACAGGTTGCAATCTTTATAGACCAAATCACACAATCTTTATAGAAGAGACAAGCTGATACAAAAAGTCTTGAGAAAGAGAAAAACACAAAAAATCACACCCAACACAGATATCCAACAATAGAGAGAAAAATATGTGCTCTGGTTGTATAAGTACCAGAGCGCTACAGCGCTCTCTAAAGCACTGCAGGGGAATGTCGATACAAAAATCAACGCTATGGTTGTAAGGGAAGAAGGGCGTTGTTTTATGAGGATGAAAAACAATAAACCCAGAAAACAAAAACTCAGGAAGGCTCTATCGTCAGTGTAATGTCCCAAGGCCAAGCCCTATTGTAAATCATGTCTATGAAGTATAAAATGCTTGCATTATGAATTGTAATTATGTTTTATAGGTTGGTGAGCCAAGTTTATATAATTTGGTGGGCTTATGTGTTATTAGGCTGGACAGCCTAAGTGTTAAGGCCGGGAGCCTACTTTTGTATATGTAATCATGCAGAACATTAATAAAAATATAAACACCGCTACGTGTAGACCAACCACGATGAATGAGTGATGGGGGACTAAGATTCCACAAAGTGGGTAAGGGATTCGGGGGCTGGAAGGTTGGAAAGAGAGGCTAAGTGTTGAGCCTAGGGGCTTAAGTCCTTGGGAATAAAATTTTAATATTATTCCAAAAGACATGTAAATGTGATGTTTTATCCTAAGTTCTTTGGAAGGACGAGAGACTTCCAAATGGGAAGGAACAAGCTTCATGAGTGACAAGTGTCAGCCCAAGCGCATGCAGTTAAAACTGTTGAGTTGAGCTATGATGGGGGTTCCTCCTCCAATTCTCCATGCTCCTTCTGAACTCACGGGTGTCCAGGATCGACCTCTATTTTCGGTGTCTGTTCTAGGGAATCCTTACCTGAACCGTTAAGTCTCTGCGTGGGATCTTTGTACACCCTCACGCATCCCCGAAACCTGAGTCGTGAGTCTGTCATGCATTGTTGGTTGGGAAAAACGGTCCCATAATTGTTGAGCCTTGTTATGTTGTAGCATCTGTCTGTCACTAGTTTTGGGAAGCCCGTATCTGTGTTTCTAGTGGACTGTTGTGGTCGTGTAGTGCTTGACTGTGTGTGGATTGCGGACCATTGTATGTTCATGTGGAGCCTCGTGGATGCCCGCTTTCTGTTGTGGTCGTCATCCTGGCATCAACTGAGTGCTTGATGTTGTTGTAGTTTCCCTCACCCGGTTGGAATTGAGTCGAAGGGTGTGGTAGAAGAAGTAGGTTGGCAGGCCTATGAGAAACTCCCTCCAAGTGAGAGAGTCTATTGGGAAGTGGTTTTCTCCCAGAGAGAGTCCAGCACCAGCTTCAGAGCTCTGAGAATTCCTGATCTAGCCTATTGTCGAGGCCCAGAGAGGGAGGTGAAGCACCGATGGACTGTGCTTGTGAAGGTGTATACTCCTGGGTGGAACAGGCATGTGGGGAATGAGAGTCTGTTAGTAGTGGGCATAAGAAGGCATCCTGGGAAGAATCCTTTCGGTTATCCTGTACAGTTTTTCCTGTAACCTCAGCCTAGACTAGGATTCCTTGCCTTGGGTGGAGCTTATTCCTAGCTCGGGGGTGACCCACTGCTGATAGTGATGAGCAACGTGGTCTAAGGTTGGGAGGTTCGTGGAAGGCCTGCACGTGGTTGGTGGAATTACCACGGTTTCAAAGATAAGTATCATTTTATGCTTAATATTATGTTTTGCATGCCTATGATGCTTATATGTATCATGTATTNTTGTGCATATGAATTATTGTTAATGAAAAGGATTATTTATGTTAGCAGTAATCTTGTGCTTACTCTGAGTTAAATGTGTTTAATATGACTTAAATCCATGTTATTAATTATATATGAGAATGATGTTGTTCTGCACAATAGCATTTTCCCGGCTATTGGGGTTGATGGACGGGGGTGTTACAGTTTGGTATCAAAGCCTAGTTTCAATGTTGAGCCTAGATGGGCCGGATAAGTGATCTTGGACCAAGGTTTTGAGAAGAGATTGTGTCTAGAAGACTAATTTCAAACCTCAGAATGTTTCTGAGTGTCAACGGACTACTTGACCATGTTACAAAGCTCAGGAGGTGTAGCGGTATTATAAAACTGTTGCTGGTGTGGTATATGGCCATAGGGAGAGAGAGAACTCCACACCAGAAGTGTTGGAAACATAGGATCTGTTCGGGAGGAAAAGAGAACCCTCACAACCATCAGATCTTGAGAATGTGCACAAGGTTTAAAACCCTCTGGAGTTGCACAGGAGTGTGGAAATCACGATACATGAAATCCTGAATTTGTCAGGACTGTCCATCGGAAAGGATGTGTGGAGAGCGATCAGCCTTTCACTGACTCGTGACCTGAAATGGTCTAAGGGTGAGTTCATGAGAATTCATGAAACATGAATTCACGATTGGATCACAACCATCGATCTAAAGAGAGATGTGGATCGTTAATTGTCTAGGAAGAAATCAACATTTTGGGAATAGGGAGGACAAAGGTGGAAAATCTTTCAACCTCATGACACATGAAATCCCGATATGTGAAATGTCGATGAGATCTGAGTCGTCAGATCGTGGGGAATCAGAACCGTTGGATCATTTCATGAATTCAGAGATCATGAACTTGGAGTGCAGGCCAAATTCTTGGTCACTCCAAGTCTCGAATCGTGAAAGGAATTAACAAGGGTAGAATCGGACAGTGGAGCGCTTCCAGGAAGAAGTGTCAAAATCTCGTGAGTTGTAGGATCAGGGGAGGCTCACAGCCCTTGATCTCATACATGAATTTCCATATCAGAATTTGGGGATTGAAGTGACAAGAGATTTGGAGTCGCTGCATCGTGAACTCCCGGTTACCGAAAATCTGAAACCCCAAAATCCCAAAATGATCTACACCATAGATTCTAGGAGAGGAACTTAACCATTCGATCAAGTATATGAATAGACCGTAATTTCGGTAAACGAAAGTTTGAGATGCGTAGGTGCACAAACTCCTGATGCCCAAAACTCTGAAATGAAAAGTGAAAGTAGTGGGACCCCCTGACATCGTTGGGAGTGAGGTGGACCTTCTTAAGGACACCATGTGTCACTACCTTGGTGGACGACATCTATGCTATGGGCCCGGAGGGTAAGGAAATCAAATTTTTGGAAGTCGGGAGTTGGAGAGGGAAGCGAGTGTGAGAACCTCCGGGACCAAAACCCCGAAACCCGAAACCCTAAAATCCCAAAACCCGAAGTTCGTTTGGAGAGCCTTGTAGCACCTAGCAGTTTAGCGTTTGGTCATGACCCATGATTGTATGGGTTAGGGACTAAGGAAACAGGATCTATCACCCAAAAATTACAGATCCGGGCATATCTCAGAAAATTCATGAAATCAAAACATTTTCTTATTCGAATTGGTTTTGAATGTGTGGAATTTGTTAAGAAGAGATGGCTTGACAAATTCTGGTTGTCTACACGTTGTGAATGCAGAAGTTTGATGAGTGCCATAACTGATTAGAATTTCCACGGAGTGCAAACAAATGGAAGAGATGATGATTGCCTCTAATTCATAGAATGAAAGAGAAGGAAGGGATGTCAACTTGGGAATTGAAGGATCGAACTCCAATGGGCACGGAAGAGAATTGGATAAGGAAGGGCATATGATGAAAATCATTGAAAGATTGCAGAAAGATGCCCATGCTCACTGAGATGATAGCCGAAAGCTCATGAAAGTCAGGGATAGGCAGGGTCAATTCAACGTAAGGATGTTGAAGAGTCTGGAAAGAATAGAAAAGAAATTGGAAAACGAGAGTGACTCAAGCAAGACAGAGAGTCGTAGGACCCCTGAGAGGAAAAGAAGATCAAGGAGTGTCAGCAGACATTGTCGTTACTCCCCAAAGCATTCCAATAGGGAATCACACAGTAGTTCAAGCCCATCTCCTACCAGAAATCACAGGAGATCTGGGATGGATGAATTGAAAGGGGAAATGAATAAGATTAAGCCTCCTACATTTGATGGAGAACATAAGAAGGAAGAAGATGTCGAAACATGGTTGCTTGGCATGAGGAAATATTTCCAACAGTAGAATTATTCCTCTCAAGCAGAAGGAAGAATTGTGATGTATCAACTAAAAGGAAAAGCATCCATGTGGTGGGATTAGCTTGTGCAGGTGCATCACGTTAGAGAGAAAGATATCACATGGAAGGAATTCAAGAGGTATTTCGAGAGGAAATACCTGACTAAAAGATAATATGACAGAAAGATGAAGGAGTTCTTCGAACTCAAGATGGGCAGCATGACCATTGATGAATATGAACGAAGGTTTTTGGAATTACTGAAGTATGTTCCATTCATCAAATATGAGGCTGTCAAGATTCATAGGTGTTTGACTGGACTGCCACCTCCCATTGGTGACAAGATTTAGTATGATGATCCTAAGACTATGGAAGAAACAATA
>JASDQU010338747.1:0-12468 GCA_032191745.1 Picea mariana
GTTGGTGGACAAATCATAGGCCCATCAAAAGAGGATCAAGGACACTTTTGATAGAAAGGCAAAGGTGGATGATTTTTAGGTTGGTGACTGGGTTCTGAAATGTGACGCCCTCAGACAAGATAAAGGCAAACATGGAAAGTTTAACTCTTTGTGGACCGGTCCTTTCATGATAACTAAAGTACAACACAACAACACCTTCATTCTGCAAAGTCTGGGAGGTGAAGAAATGTTTGGTGGCCTAGTTAAGGGGCGTTTTCTGAAACTCTATTTTATCTAAGGCTTTGGAGCCTTGTCATTGTAATTTTATTTTTCTTCATTTTGTTTGTACAAAATAACTCCATGCCCAATGGAAACACTAGTAGATAGTTTTAAAAATTCTTTTCTCAGGAAAGGCATTGGTTTTGTGGTTCTTGAAACCTCACAGGGAGGCTTTCACCCCCAATAGGATCCAGTGTTATCTCCTAAAATAAATCAATCAAGATTTTGCATTTTAGGTGATAGGGAGTCTTTTAAAAAAGTACTTTTTTAATTTTTAAAGGTTCATTTTTCGAAGCTTTACCCATGTAATAAAGTTTGAATAAAATTTCGTTTAGTTTGTGTTTAATCTAATTCAAATCTCAGGTTTCAGTGGCTTAGGAGAACATATCGATTGTTCATATGCCACCGAAAGCCTTAGCTTTCAGAAGCTTAAATAAAGGAATCCAGGGCCATTTTAGTCACCGAAATCGTTGAAGCAGGTAAAGACCAAGCACGTCCTATCACACATTTCAAACGACGGGTTCAACGTTTCCATGATTTCACAAGTAACCGAAAGGACTGGAGAAAGAACCATTCATGACCGGAAAGCTGATCTCACTGTGATATGATCGAATCTTTCCTGATCACTATATCATTAGGTCATACACCGATGTACTTCCCATTGATTTCAGTTATTTTCCATGACTTTTGCACATCATCAACTGTTTCACCGCACTCCTTGCAATCAGTGCCACGTTCAAAATCTCTCCCCAGTTATCTCAATTTTATCTCAGCCAAGCCGATTTTTCGCTAAGTTTACGCGGTGTAACTCCTCCCAAAATCCACTCCTTCGATCACAGGTGTGTGAAAAAGTCATGGAAAATGAAGAAAGGAATGTCGAAACTGAGGAAGGAGCTTAACGATATCGGTTACCTGCAATCACATCCCGAGGTATGTCAAATGTTCAAGGATGAAGGGTGTTACAACTTTTGCAAAAAATTACAGAGCTTTCATCAATAGTTGGTAAAGGCTTTTGCTCTCAATTTCGATGGAAAGAAAGCAATCATCGGCCGGGATGAATTCAAAATTGATGAAGCCCTCATAGCCAAAGTTATAGAGCTTCCCATGACTGGAGAGAAATGGTTTAAAACCACTGTGATTAAGAATGTTGAATTCAGGACCTATTTAAAACCAGAACACAGGGGTTTGATTTGGAAGAAAGATATTCCTACATCTTTCCTTGAAGAGAAATGGCAACAGTTATTGAAGGCTATAATGGTTCATATAACCTGTGAAGGGCGATACAATAGGGTGATGATTTATCATTTCAAACTTATAAACCATTTGACAGGTAGAAACCCACTTAATCTGCCCTATTTCCTCCATCGAAGTTGATCCAAGATGGCTCATCAAGTCAAGGCCAAACCTAGTCAACTTGTAGGTACATTATCCCACCACAATTTAATCAAACTATTGGTCCGTGAGCTGTTGCAAAGAAATGGTAAAGAATGGAATTATTTCTTATTCTGGAATTATTTCCAGACTGAGGTTCAACCAGAGGGCAAAAAAAGTCCTCATTCCAAGAAATCCTTCACTCCCAGAAGTGGAAAGAGGAGGAGAAGAGATATCTCTCCAACCCCAGTCAATCAACCCTCTCCTTCCTCTAGGCTAGGCAAAACGAAGAAGAAATTGAATTTTAACAGTGAAGAAGAAGAGGCCAATGAACTCCCAGTGAACAAAAATTTTCTCAATCTCCCTTACACGGACTCAGAAGATGAAGAGCAGCAGATGGAAATAGGGCATGAGGATTCAGTTACCACAAGGCGTGACAAATCTGTTTTTGTGGACATATACACAACAAGTTATGAGAACCTTCCATCACCTACTCCCCAATAAGAACAAAAGACACAAATTGCAGAGGCCTTATCTAGCAAATGAGTGAAGCAGAGTAAATCAAAAGAAATTAAGAAGCTTAAGAAGAATCTAGCCGAGAAAGAAGTGCTTGAAAGGGTAATAAAAACCAGGTATGAAACCCTATCAAAAAACTTTGCAGAAAGCAATTCAGATTTGGAAAGACTAGCCCATGAAAGCATAAAGGAGAAGAAAAAGAAAAACAAGATTGTAAAGGACTACAACAGCTTATGGAGAGTAGCCCAGGGTTTGAAGAAAAAGGTCAGGGCTTTGAGGAAAAAAGCAATGGCTTCAAAACACCAAGCTCATGCTTCTCTTGAGACCCTTGCAGAGGTGGCAATTCAATGCAATGAACCAGAACCAACCAGTAACCCTACAAATTTTGAGCAAGATACAGAGGCCTAGAAAGATCAGTCCTGAGGCGTTTTTGAGCTGAGACAAGGGTATTTTTGAAATTTTGATAATCTCAGGTTTCGGTGTCTTAGGCAAACATATCGATTGTTCATTAGCCACCGAAAGCAGAGCTTTCGGTAGCTAATCGGCCCAAATTCTATTTTCTCTAGCTACCAAAAGCACTAATAAGACAAAAAGCTAATGTTTTTGCACAAATCCAAGTTTTTCTTGTTCAAAAGATTAAAAAATGGTTCCAATCGATTGAAAATAATTAATGACATCTCTATCAAGAGTTTGTTTTGGTTTTGAAGATGTTTTAAAAGACATAAAAGGTAAGAAACGGTCAGCTATTGTCAAGAAGATAAGACTGTTGACTGTCAACAAGTGTCAAGTTTGACTTCTCCCATATCTCATGAGATCTAGAAGCCTCAAAAGGCTTACTACACCTGCCAAGAATCTGAAGAACGTAAAGATCAGTTGAGAAGTTGAATTGATCTAATCTACTTAGGTCAATTATCGATTTTCTATATTTGGCAAAATTTGATCCATTAATCTAGGATCTGGAAACTGTTTGTAAAAGGATATAAAGCCAAGAACATTTGATGAACAGAGGGTTCGATTTTGAGTTCTATAATCTACTATTGTTGTATAAAGGGCACTTTCTTTAATATATTAAGCCTACAAGTTTCTTTAATTTGTTATTGTCAGACTCTCCTTCATCTTTGTCTATGCATATGAGTTGAAATTGTTCTTTTGTCTATGTTTAATGGTCCCATGGTAACTATCATCTTACTTTTGACTGTTAAGAAAGAATCATAAGTAACTCTAGCTAGTTTGTTGACCCATCATATATATTTCCTATGTATGTTCTGGTTAACTGATTGGTTTTCTTATCCATTTGTTTTACAAACCTATCTAATAATAGCTTCTGAAAGCCTTAGATTGAATGAATATAGCTAGACTGTCTTGAAGGTACAATCCAGTGATTAGAATATTCATCTTGATCCAAAACCACACCTATTATTGAGAAAATAGTTACCAAAAAGATTAAGTTACCAGGAATCTCTGATATACAACCTAGGAGAGTTTCCTAGAGTGCTAACACATTGATTCTGACTAGGCTGGCGATAGCACTGATCGCATGTCCACATCTGGTTACTCACTCAGCCTTGGTTCTGGGCCTATCTATTGTTCGAGCAAGAAGAAAATTGTTATTTCTCTATCTTCAGTCGAGGCAGAGTACAGAGGGGTAGTTAACATAACCATTCAGGCTATGTGGCTACATCATTTTCTCATTGAGTTAGGCATTCAATTTCATCAATCGATTGTCATCTAGTGTGACAACCAGAGAACTTTGATGTTTTGTAGAGATCCAGTTTAGAGGTAGCAGACAAAGAACATCGAGATCCACATGCACTAAATCCGGGACTTAGTACATGAGGGTATCATCGACCTACAGTTCTTTTTTTCAACAGAAAAGACAACAAACATCTTCACCAAGACCTTCACTGAGAAGAAGTTCCATTCTCTATGAAGTCGTCTTGGAGTAAAGGACACAATTTTGTAGCAACCGTCAGTTCTTATTTTTACATACATTTTACCTTGAGGGGGGGAGAGGGGGTTCCCATGAGGTTTTTCCTCTTTCCTCACTTTATTTCAGTGTATCTTTTGTATTTGGGTACCTAACATGGCCTCGTTGCTAGGACCCATTCTTTATTTTCACCATAGTGATGTTCAGGGGGGTGTTGGAGTTACTTCACACACACCTAGGATTTATTTTTCCTATGGTTTTTCCTATGTTTATTAGTCTTTATCTAGTCTCCTAAAGTTTAGGGAGAATATTCCTCTAGGAGAATATTCTCTTCAGTTTTCACTTCAGTTTGACTAGTTGAGTGTAGTCTAGATGCAATGGTTTTGTCACTATGCAACATTGGGGTCATCACCAGCTAATGCGCATTGTCCTTAGGATCATCACTAGGATAGCACATCACCCATGATTCCTTGATCTTCTCCTCAATTCACTATGTTTCAGTCAGTTAATTGAAGACTGATAGGCTAGTTAACTTAGCTAGGTGGCATTTCACTCTCATAATTGTCCGAGAGACTAGGGTAGTTGGCAGTTCATTCCCGTAACTGTGGGTTTGTGTCCAAATCACTCTAGACCACCACTATGGTGCATCGGCTTCACCTCTAGTGCGCATTGGTTGAGTTATATAGAGTATATCATGTGTAAATTATTCATTACGGTTAATGAGAATTCTTCTATTCTTTCTCTCTTGCTTCTTCTTTCTCAATTTCTCTTTGCAAATGTGTGTGGTATTTTCTAGATAGATCTATTATGTGCAGGTTCAACACATTTACAATGTTCAATAGTGACTTGCTACCAAAAATTAATACATATTTTATACAAGTTCCCTTTCCAATTTCTCCCCATAATTTATGGTGAGTACCTCTTTATTTTTACACAATCTTGAGGAGGATAACATATGCTTGTATTATAAACTCATCCTTCAGATGAGTCCCTTGGAGTATTTTTAATGAACCCTAAGGAGTGGTTCAGTCCCATATGGGTCTTCCGATGTATGTTTTAAGAGTCCAAACAAAGTAAACTCAGTGGTTTTTCATGTTTAGGGAGTTTGAAAAACACTTAAATGAAACTCCAGGATTAAATTTTTCGTAAATTTAGTCTCCCAAGTCTGAAAAAGTATAAAATAATACCCGTGAGAACTCTTCTAGCCATGATTGACTAGAGTATTCTTTTTTTTAATTAATCATACTTAGCTTGAAAAAGGATTAAACTAATATTGAATAGATGCTCTTTCAAATTATTTAACAAGTGTGAAAGGAAGCAAGTTTGCTCGACAATATTTTCATATTTAAAAAGTTTGAAAAGAGCTTAAAGAAAACTCCCAAAATATTTCTCTTTCGTATAGTTTTTTTTGTTTTTTTTAAAAACTGTTGGCCCTTGGTTATGGAAGGAAGCAAAGATCGAGGAAGAAAAGGTCAAACGCAAACTGTGCGGGAGACACAATGACTGTCATTGGGTCGAAGTAAGAAAAAGAGCAGAAAAGTTGGAGTGAATTACGGAAAAGTAAGTCGTTAGATGAGGAGATCGAGGATGACAGATCAACAAGGAAGATGGGTTGAGGAAAATTTAGCAAGCAGAGAAAGCCACCATTGGATGCTTTGGATCACTGCGCAAGAAGGGAGGAAAGACAGGTTGGAAAAGCCCTCAAAAGGTGGGTCAAGTTGACCTAGGGTTTTGGGTAATTAGGGTTTTTACACCTAGGTTTCGACCTAAGGCTGTCGGTGAGGGACTATAATGTATAAATAGAGGTCGAGAGGACCTAGGTCGGTCGGTACTAGTGTTGGGTATTGATATTGATTGTTGTTGGTTGAGAGATTACTGTACTGTGAGAGAGAGGAGTGCTAAGAGTGAGAGCCTTCTAGTATTGTAAGATCTTCAACTACGTGCGAAGATCAAGTCCTACAGCTGGGTGCGCACGAAGGTGGGAGACAGAGAGAAGAAGAGAGAATATTTGCTGACTAAGAGCATAGATTAGAGTTGTAAGCTTTATCTTAATATATCATAAGCATAGTTCTATGGACATAGCCCTAGAGAGAGGGTGAACCACGTATATTTTGTGTTGTATGTGTGATTGATGGCTGGATCTCTGTCACTGTTATACTATTATTTTCATTATTATGTTAGATCAGATTTATAGCTGCGAAGAGTAGATCTAGCTAATAAGAGATACATGATTGTCGCATTATTGTTGTATTAATTCCACTTGATATTCCCCTAGTTGTAGATATCTTTGTCTTGCAACTCCCCTCTTAGCTGCTTTGGGTGATACTACATCTGCTTAGCAGGTGTTGCCGAAAGGGCCAGTAGCTAGGGCTTGTTGGTGAGATCTTGGAGTGAACCCTGGGTCTGCCCCTGTGCCAACAAATGGTTCTGTTGTTGGGACTAGAATCTTTTTAAGGGAATGTCAAGGTGGTTCCCATCGAAGACAGAGATTCAAAAGTGGATAGAAGATCAAGAGAGGGACTTCGTTGAAGCCCAGAATAAGAACCCTAAACTGAGTACTGAAGATTGGCTACAAAGATACATCTTCACTAACATTCATGAGATCTTCTTTGGAGGAATCCACCAAGAGTTGTTTGAGTGGTTGGCTAGGTTAGCCGATACCCAGTTTGAGATAAGATCTAGACCTCCTGTGGTTTGGACACCAACACTGATCCATAAGGTCAAGAGAGTTGACAACTTTGTATCCAGAGCGGTAGATCATTGGTTTGATAGTACCATTGGAGGGTATATCACTGAATTTATGGTTGATAGGGTAGAATCATATAGCCAAGCTGAGACAAACTTTTTCAAAGGACCCAGAGGAAAAAAATTTCACTTTCTGAAGTTGAGAATCAAGATGTTGTTGCATGAAAATAACGTCTTGAAGATACAGTAGATTGGCTAGACCTGAAAAAGGCTAATGTTCATAAATTTAGACAGCGACAGCGACACAAAAGCTGGACATACGCACAGTGGAAGAATATTCAGAGGGGTTCACCTTGAGAACCTGCTTAAGAAAAACTATGGACAAGAAGGTTTCTACAGTGGAGAAGAGGTAGATCTAACTAACGAAGAACATTCAGAACCCACCAGAACAGAAGAAGGGGAAGCTGAATAAATTTTCCAAAGTGAGCCAGAAACCTCAGGAACTGCGCAGATTACTGAAGTAAGTAACATTAACCCTCATGTTGTTTCAATAGCACCAAGCATCCAGAATAGCCAGAACCACCAGAGTCTTAAGAGTGTTGTTACTAGCAACTCAACCTATACTCATACATGAAGCCTAGGGAACTCTATGGCAGATGAGATGAGGCTCCCTATATTCAGGGGAGATGGATCTGAGGATCCCGATCAACATTGGTTCCCGTGTGCGGCCATGTGGAATATTAAAAGTATGACCGACGAATCCATCAAGAGAACCCAGTTCAGCACTACGCTAAGGGACCGCACGCTGAGCTGGTACATGAAACTTGTCCAAGGACTGGAACAACCTAAGCCACTGAACGAGATCAAGAATGCACTGATCGTAGAGTTTAAGAAACCTAATTTGTAGTCACAATGTATTACATAGCTAAAAGAGATCAAACAAAAGGTAGCAGAACCTGTTTGGGAGTTCAACCAGAGATTCAAGACCCTAACAGGTTGATTAATTTTTCATATCCCCGATGATTAAAACAAATAATGGCTCATTGCAACATTTTTACCACACATCAGAGTCCCTCTGATGCAGCAGAAGATTGCATCAAAGGAAGAAGATTTGGAGATCGCCATGAAGCTTGAATCAACACCTATGGAAGAATCTAGCTCAGGCATGAGATAGATCTTGAGCTACATGATTAGTTTGTCTCTGTAGGTTGAGGATATGAAGAAGGACAAGGGGAAGGACAAAAGAGAATAAATATGGTGTGTAAGATGCAGATCAAAAGGTCATGATACAGAACACTGTCCCTTATTTCATGAGTATTTGGCCTCAGGAGCATCGAGTGCCTTGAAGCAAGTTAACTTGCCCTGGTGTGATGTATGCAGAAATAGGCATCACCCAGGTGAGTGCTATTACATGCAGAAGTATGTTCAGACACCCACAAACTTGTATTTCACATTTTGTAATTCAGTGGGGCATGATGATCAATATTGTAGAGCTTACAATCTCATGCATGAGAGGTCGAGGGACATATACAATATTCAAGGAGAAGTACAACAAGAAGGAAACACTCCGCAGTACAACTCTACAAGGAGAGGAAACTTCAATCATCATGGTGGATACATAGGACGAGGAGGAGTAGGAGGTATGGTCTGAGGCTGAGGACAAATAATCTGTTATAATTGCGTGCAACCAGGACACATGGAAAGGGATTTTCAGAATCCTTGCACAACCTACAGTTATTGTAACTCTTTCGAGCATGTGATAGAAGAATGCCCTGTGCTGTTGGATAAGCTTCAGGAAATATGAGGACCCCAACATAACCCACAAGTGAAACTGATATATGTCAAACCATGCAGAACATACCCTAGAGTCATTGTTATTACTCGAGGAGGTGCTACTACAGGAGAAGATAGTACAATCCAAAAAAAGATCGTAGAAGAGTCAGGTATCAGGAAAGTTGTGGAGAAGACTCAGGCTTTTGATGCAAGGAAAGAAAGACAAATCTTCGAGGAAGCAAGACAGGAGTTCAAGGGGAACCAAGGATCCTCATATAAAACATGACCAGAAATAAAAGAGTATGGAATGCCTCAAGCATTTGATCAATCGGCTTCACCAAAAGAAGGAAAAGAGGTAAGTAAACTCATCGAATTTTTGTACACTTGTCTTAAGTTAATTCGGGATGAGAATGTTGTGGAAGAGTTATAGAACCTAATCAGGCAGTATGAGCTAGGAAAGGTAGACCCCTTACTGAACAGGGCAGTACACCATATTGGTAAGAAGAGAAGAACAAACAAAGAATTACATTTGAATTCTCAAATAGGAGAGTATGATATAGACTATGTGGTCCTCCACTTAGGGTCGGAGGTCAATGTCATGACGAAGCAAACTTGGGCACTAATGGGAAAAATGAAGTTGATCTATTCCCCTATCAAGATTAGAATGGCTAATCAACAAGTTGTCAACCAATTTGGAGGATTGGAGCATGTCCCTGTGAACATCGGTGGAGTTAGGACCTTTGCAAATTTTGAGGTAATTGAAATTGTTGATGATAACTTCCCTTACCATGCATTGCTAGGAATTGATTGGGCCTTAAAAAATTCTACTGTTGTTGATTTAAAGAAAAGACGCATGACATTTGAAAGAGCTGGTGTAGGGTCATTGCACCCTTAGATCCAAATGAGGGTCTACGATATATAGAGCCCATCAAAGAAGAAGACCACGTATATGAGCTGGAAAACATATATAAATTAACAGCCAAATAACAGGATTATATCAACCCTACTACCGATGGAAATCTAAGTTTGCGAAGTGACAACGTGTGTTCATCAGATTTAGAAGAAGTGTTGGAGAAATGGTAGAGCCAGATGTATGAAGTATCTATAAGGAGATGTGCTCAACTAACCAGAGAAGTTCCCTGGATTGGTACAACAATAAGTAACTTGCCTACCTTTGATGGTCTAAACACTTTAGAAGCCTTCCTCTCAGATTTTGAAACAAGTGTACCAGCACAACAGAGGTTGTTGGCTATGGATGAGGCCCTGAAAGCTACACCAGAAATATGGTGAGGGATGCACAAAAATAATATTAGAGACTAGACACAATGTCGAACCTTGATGACAGTGTGGTTCTCAGCACAAGTAGGAAGTTGCGAAGTGAGGTACACAGGTCGAAGTTGCCCAAAGGACCATGTGAGAAGCTGGGAAGAATCCTAGAGTGACATTCCTCGAGAACAATGGGTACATAGATTCATTAAAACACTGGACACGACCCCTCTTAACTGGTACCTTCAAGTGGAGTTGTGCCTCATCACTGCAGATTGGGAAGGTATGCTTCAGAATTTTGTAACCACCCTTTTGTTTGAAAGTGAATTTCCTTCAGTAGATCAAGGACTATATATTGTGAGGAAGAAAGTATTTAAGGAGGCAACTAGCCTCCATTTGGAGCAAGAAGAGGATTAATGGACTGCGCCATTCCAGAAACTACAAGGATGTTACAACATTAATGCTGACGCAAATGATGATCCGAGGAAGGTAAACATTGCTGAGACAGAAGGCCACAGGGATGTGGAAGGACCAGGAGTTGAGATGCCATTCATTGGATAGCTGATAAAGATAAAGAAATTCAATATTGGGACAGAGGAGACACTGAAGCTTGCCAATGTCAGAGATTACTGGGATGTCCCTACCATTGACAAAATAACAGAATTACTGCATGAGTATCAGGACTTGTTTCCGACCAAGTTCACTAATATGAAGGGTATCAAAGGACCTATGGGAGAAATGAGAATACCTTTGAAACCATATATGAAGCTAGTCAAGCAAAGACCCTACAAATAATCTGTTATAACTATGCACAACCAGGACACTTGGCAAGGGATTGTCATAATCCTTGCACAACCTGCAGTTATTGTAAATCTTTCGAGCATGCCATAGAAGAAAGACCTGTGCTGCTGGCTAAGCTTCCAGAAAGATGAGGACCCCAGCAGAACCCATAAGTGCAATTGATATATGTCGAACCACGCAGAACATACCCTACAGTCATTGTTATTACTCGAGGAGGTGCTTCTACAGGAGAATATAGTGCAATCCAAAGAAAGAGCGCAAAAGAGTTAGGTATCAGGAAAGTTGTGGAGAAGACTCGGGCTTTTGATGCAAGGAAAGAAAGACAAATATTCGAGGAAGCAAGACAAGAGTTCAAGGGGAACTAAGGATCCTCATCTAAAACATGACCAGAAATAAAAGCGTATGGAATGACTCAGGCATTTGATCAATTGGCTTCACTGAAAGAAGGAAAAGAGGTAAGTAAACTCATTGAATTTTTGTACATTTGTCTTAAGTTAATTTTGGATGAGAATGATGTGCAAGAGTTACAAAACCTAATCAGGCAGTATGATCTAGGAAAGGTAGACCCCTTATTGAACAGGGAAGTACACCATATTGGTAAGAAGAGAAGAACAAACAAAGAATTACATTTGAATGCTCAAGTAGGAGAGTATGATATAGACTATGTGGTCCTCGACTTAGGGTCGGAGGTCAATGTCATGACAAAGCAAACTTGGGTACTAATGGGAAAACTGAAGTTGATCTATTCCCCTACCAGGATTAGAATGGCTAATCAGCAAGATGTCATCCCATTTGGACGATTGGAGCATGTCCCTGTGGACATCGATGGAGTTAGGACCTTTGCGTATTTTGAGGTAATTGAAATTGTTGATGATAGCTTCCCTTACCCTGCATTGCTAGGAATTGTTTGGGCCTTCGAAAATTATATTGTTGTTGATTTAAAGAAAAGACACATGACATTTGAAAGAGTTGGCCTTAGGGTCATTGCACCCTTAGAACCATATGAGGGTCCACGATATACAAAGCCCATCAGATAAAAATACCATGCATATGAGTTGAAAAACATATATAAATTAATAGCCAGACAACAAGATTATATCAACCCTACTGCCGATGGAAATCTAAGTTGGCGAAGTGATAGTGCATGTTCATCAGATTCAAAAGAAGCGCTAGAGAACTGGAAAAACTAGATGTATGAAGTGTCCACAAGGAGATGTGCTCGATTGACTAGAGAAGTTCACTGGATTGGTACAACAATAAGTAACTTGCCTACCTTTGATGGTTTGAATCCTCTAGAATCCTTCCTCTCAAATTTTGAAACAAGTGTACCAGCACAACAGAGGCTATTGGCTATGGATGAGGCCCTGAAAGCTACACCAGCAAGATGGTGGGGGATGCACAAAAACAATATTACAGACTGGACACAATGTCAAACCTTGATGACAGTGTGGTTCTTAGCACAAGTAGGAAGCTATGAAGTGAGGTACATAGATCGAAGCTTCCCAAAGGACCATTTGAGAAGCTGCGAAGAAGCCTGGAGTGACATCCCTCGAGAAAAATGGGTACACAGATTCATTAACACACTGGACACGACCCCTATTAACTGGTACCTTCAAGTGGAGCTGCACCTCATCATTGCAGATTGGGAAGGTATGCTTCAAAATTTTTTAACCACCTTTTTGTTTGAAAGTGAATTTCCTTCAGTAGATCAAGCACTACAGATTGTGAGGCAGAAAGTATTTAAGGAGGCATTTATCCTCCCTTTGGAGCAAGAAGAGGACGAATGGACTATGCCATTCTAGAAACTACAAGGATGTTACAACATTAATGCTGACGCAGATGATGATCAAAGGAAGGTAAACATTGCTGAG
>JASDQU010338750.1:9829-22297 GCA_032191745.1 Picea mariana
TGAAAGACAGGGGTGATATTACCTGTGGGTGCCTTTGTAGAAGGTGAGCTGTACCCGTCATGGATGCAATTCTTTCCAAGCCCTTTGTTGCCTTTATTCTTTCTTTTCTTTATTGCTTTTTCTTATTTATTTCAAGGACTAACTAGAGGACACTGCCTTGGCGTGGTGACCAGAGCTGACAGCGTTACCCACAAGCACTTTCACAGAAATGATAAGGATGGCCCGTGATGAGAGCCCCTTTCCCTTGGCCATGCAACCAAAGGTCACTGTCCTGGCGTGGTAACCAGATAATGGCAATGTCATACTGCTAGGTACCCATGAACATAATGGGCTGGCTCGTGATGAGACCCCCATCCTCTTGGCTAGGTCTTGTTTTGTCATTTTTCTTCGGGTCCCTCTTGTTTCTTGCTGAGAGGCTTTTTATTGCCTTCTCGGGGATCCCTGGGCGAAGCATCTCTTAGTTTCATTTTTATGGCTTTTATCTTTTACTAGCTGCTTTTACCTTCTGGGCCTTTAGACCCTTCTTCCCACGAGATAAGGTGTAACCCTACAAACAGATCATCCTAATGTCTGGACTAAGCGAATGGGGCAGATGAGCGGGAGATAAGATGTAAGAGTGATGATATGATGGGAGCAGACGATGGCCCTTCAAAATTCCCCCTGGTGGCAAACCAAAACTTATGGGTACAAGCTTGCTAGGGTACCCTGTCAATCCCCCCAACCATGGTCAAGTGGGTTAATGTAAGATCCAAGCAGTTGTCAAAAACAAAAGGAATTTGATGCATGTATCTAAAGGTTATAATGATCAAATATGACACTTACCATGATACCTGGACCAATTACCTTATGGAGCAAGAGTCTTCTCCGATACAAGTCCAAGCCGAAGGTGATGGATGTTGCTGTTGCTGACAGGACAAGTTTGATGAAAGAGAAGAAAGATGGGCCCTTCAGGGCCATGCTTAGGTCAATCCTGCTCTCGGTACTCCATGTCTAGGACCTGTGGGCCTCGAGACATGATCTCCTAGTTATCCCTAGAAATCGGGGATAACAGGCATAATTTCCAAGGCATTCATGATTATTTTATTGTTGAAGAGATTGACACATTCTCCTATGGCACACTCTCTCTTCTGCACATGGTTGGTGGGATTTGTTGATGGTATTGGGAAACAACACGTGGTTTTGGCATGATATTAATGAGGTCTAACCACTTTTGGCACTTCTTCCTAGGGCACACTTCACATGGAATATTTTATTATTTGTTGGGTGGCTGAGGTAGTTAAATGGAAAGGTTTTTTAGGGCACACCACTCCTAGGTGCTCTCTCATATTTATTGCATGGATATTTCATGTTGAAATTAATGCAGCTGTAAGAGCCATTCTCTGGAGGATGGAAAAGACCCCAGTTGTGGACTAGGGCCCCCAGCACACTCCTGGGGTTTCTTGGTATGAGACCAAGTAGTGAGAGCCATGGCAAAAGACCCTAGTGAGGGCCCCTAGTATATGACTAGGGTTCTTGGTCTTTGACCAAGCAGTAAGTGTTAAGGTTTAAGCTATTATTGAGTTTCTTTTTATTTCACTAGATGACAATAGCATAGATAGGATCACTGAGAAATACACAATCACAAGAGACACATCATTTATCCTGGGAAACCTTCATGGGGGAGAAAACCTAGCAAAAACTTCCTTAATATAGATAGCCAATACAATGCCAAGAGATAACTCAAACAAATATAGAAAGTCCTCTCCCAAGAATGCGCCTCTCTCTCTCTTCTTTCTTCTCCAACTGCAACTCCGAACTTGTGCTCTGATGAACAAGTGAGTGTGTGTCCAGATGAGGCGCTAGCCTCTTTATTTATACAATTTGGTAGGTGACTTTTCACTGGCAGGGCTGACTTCTCAATCTGGGTGGTTATAAACACCTTTAATTAATCTGGGGGTTGACTTCTCATTCTCCCTATTACAATTAGGGTTTTACCAATCCGCAAAAGGGGATTTGGTTATTTACAATACCCGACATGATCAATCAGCAAAAGTTGATTGATCTAATGAATAATATATCAATAATAATTAGAATACTCTTTGCAGTTACATTATTTCAACACTCCCCCTTAACAAGAAGGGTATTCTACAACAACATCAGGTGAGAGAGAGGACAACATCATCAACAACATCTTGGAACACTGACTGGTGTATCTATAAATCATCGGAAGTTTTTCTCATCAGCAACATCGTCATTCAGAATGGAATGAAATCATCATCTGCATCAATATGGATTAGTATAAAACTAATACATCATCATCACAACACGAGGCTGACACATCATCACAGCACGAGGCTGGCACACTGCACAACAATTAAGCTGGAATCACAACACAACAATTAAGTTGGAATCACAATACAACAATTAAGCTGGAATCTCAACACAACAATTAAGCTGGAAGCACAACACTAGGCTGGCATCACCACACAACAATTAAGATGGAAGCACAACACTAGGTTGGCATCACCACACAACAATTAAGCTGGAAGCACAACACTACTCCCCCTATCGAGGGAGGTCCTTTCGGACTATACCAAGCTTATCTCGAAAGTGCTCAAACTTTACACGAGATAGAGACTTGGTCAACACATTAGCAACCTGTTCATCCGTGCTAACATATTGGAGCTTTATGGCTCCTCTCTGCACCATGTCACGGATGTAATGGTATCGGATCTCTATGTGTTTCAACTTATCATGAAATACAGGATTCTCTGTCATCTTTATGCAGCTCTNAGGATCGTGGTTGCTTCCATCTCTAGGTCAAATAGACCAGTCAACAACTTACAATGCCATATGGCTTCACAACTGCAGAACACGCAACAATGTATTCTGCTTCCGCTATACTGAGAGCAATGCTTGATTGCTTCCTACTCTGCCATGAGATCATGGCTGATCTCAAACTGAAATAGCATCCTGAAGTGCTCTTCCTGTCAGAGACACTTCCAGCACAATCTGAATCAGTGTACCCACTCAGTGTGAAATTATGATCTCCATCATAACTGAGACCATAATCTAATGTACCCTTACGGTACCTCATCACATGTTTTGCAGCAACTAGGTGAACATGTTTGGGTTCTATCAGAAACTGACTCAAAGTGTTCACGGCAAAACATATATTTGGTCTGGTGTTCATCAGATACATCAGCGATCCAATGATTTGTCTATATAGCATAACATCAATCAATTTTGACGAAGTGTCGACCATAAGCTTCAACTTCGTTTCCATGGGTGTTGTTGACCGCCTATTCAACTAGGGGGTCAACTCCATGTACCATGAAGAGATGCATCATCAAATGCTAATATGTCGAAGATTATTTGGTTCTACTGGGCAATTTATGCTTCCAACATATATTTTTGTAAACGGAATTTTCGCACCCCTGTGTGGGTTATGTTCCCATCCTTATACACACTTGTTAACGTGAGCTAAGTCCAACTCACTTAGTGTGTCCTCGGAGACACAATGTCTAGGTTTCAAGTCCACACTGTCACCTTGACTGGAACCTCTTCCTTCTAGGCTTACTCCTAGGGGAGCCAAGGGGGGTTGCCCCTAGTTACTAGATTAATTTTAGTTTTAATGTTCTAGGAGTTAGTTTTAATTTGTTAAGGCTAAAGGGGAAAACTAGCCTATGATGATCAAGCAGCAAATGCAGAGTGCAAGTCTTAATCTAAATGAAAGTCAGCCCTTTCCCTAAGTCAACTAAGACTAGTGCCTAAGGTTGGGCAATGGGGTCAACTAAGGTTTGAGGGTGGTTTATTACAAAAAGTTTTACAAATGAAGCAAGTTAACTACCCCAAACCACAAATTACAATGATACAAAAGAATTCTAAGTATTTCAATGTTTACACCATACACAAAAGATACAAGGATATACAAATTAGATACAAAGATACACAAGATACAACAAGATGTAAGTGATTCACACACATAAGCCAAGCATGCCCCAATAGCACTTACTCTATTGGACTGCCTTCACTGGCAACAATCACACAAAGCACTCAAGAACCAAGGAAAGTGATGCTTCCCCAAGTGGGATACTCAACACCTTCCTGATTCACACCACAATAAACAAACAACAAGATATTCAACAAGTAACTTAATTGCTCATGTAAACATAAAAGATATAAACATGTAGTTGCAATAGAGATAGATAAAACAATGAAGATATTCCACCAATTATGCTTGCCTATGCATACATCTAATACCCCCCAAACATACAAAGGTGATCTATGCAACTAAGTGTTTAAGGAGTTTCTTAAAGATTGGTTAATTTTAATTCCCTCCCCCCTAAACTATGTGTGTGCTTCAAGCTTCCTCCTCCCTTGGCCAAATGACTGCCTGGTGCTCAAGATAGTAAGGCTAACGAGGCCTTACCCTAGCTTCCTCGGTCAGTCTTGACAGCAAGAGTACTTCCCGGAAGGGATCTCCCCAATGAAACCACGGGATGGTCCCCCGCCACTACCCTCTGTTGTTTTCCTCAAGCCCGTTTTAGATGGTGGAGATGGCTGAATGAAGCCCCTAAAATGTTGCTAAGTGTTATTATGACCCGTCGGTGGGTCTTTAGGTGTGTTTGGTTGCTTTTAGAAGAGTTTTAGACCCTTAAAAAATGTGTTTTTAGCGCATGGCCGAACTGAAAAAGAGTGTAAATGAGTGCTTGCAATGTGTTAATTAAACCACCATTAACATAGCATAACGTAAGGGAAATGTTTCACAATGTTAAACCATTAAATCCATAAACATCCCATATGTAA
The DNA here is from genome assembly GCA_032191745.1 of Picea mariana. NCBI lineage: Eukaryota > Viridiplantae > Streptophyta > Pinopsida > Pinales > Pinaceae > Picea > Picea mariana. Next base: position 14,618 of record JASDQU010338750.1, read on the forward strand.
ATTGAAAACTGAAGATATACCAAATATACTTGCAAAGTGTAAAACTGTGAGAGCGAATGCTTTAGACCATAGGATAAATTGACTTAAGTGTGAAACATCCAACCCATAAACGTGAGATATAAGTATGCAAAGCGTGCTTGAAAGAAAAATGAGACATATATGCTTAAACCATGAATTAAACGAGCTCAAAGATACTCATCATCTATACACTACTCCATCTATCATCATAAACATGTGATTGCAGAAGAAAAGAAGTAGGACGAATTGCTAAAGTGTTAATCAAAACGTAAATGAGAAGTTAACCATTCATCCACATATGTATGTTAAGCTTATGAAAATGAAAGTACTTTGAAAATCAAAACGAATGGAAAACTTAGATCATATTCACATCATATGCATAAAAGATTTGTAAATAGCAAAATGAAAAGACGAGCTATAGCATTAAAGATTGAATCTAGATCATTGAACCATCTACCTTGAAAGCATAAGCATATGAAATGAAACAACTTGAAGGAAATAGAACTTAGAAATGATGATAATCTAAAGATATTCTAACTAGATAGCATCATAAATCATCACAAGTTGATTTCCCTTTAGCCAAGGCGATTTTGGGGATGACTCCTCCAAGGTGCCGGCAATATGAAAAACGAAAATAAGTAAAAAATGAATTTCCCTTAAGCCAAGGCGATTTTGGGGATGACTCCCCCAAGGTGCCGGCAATATGAAAAGTAAAAATAAGTTAAAATCAAATTTCCCTTAAGCCAAGGTGATTTTGGGGATGACTCCCCCAAGGTGCCGGCACATTAGATTAATACTACTGAGATATAACTGCACAGGAAAGCAGGGCATTTAGTCTTATGTCTTCGAAGATACGAAGATTAGACAGGCTCCTGACCGACTGCTCAGGCAGAAACTATCTCGGTAATATTAATACTTAAATAAAAAATAAAAAAATGACTTGGAAATGAAATGACTAATCTAGCCCGACGATTTTGGGGGGTTGGCCAGGCCAAGCACACTCCCAAGGTGTCGGCAATGTTGTTAGCTTACAAATATACAAGAAAAGAATCAATGAAATAGCTGAAATACATGTAAATACACAAGGAGAAGTTGGAAAATCGTTACCCAATTGACGATATGTCTTGATGAAGCCTCGAGGACAAATTTGGGCAGCGTTTCCCCTTGTTGCTGGTAAGTTTCTGCAAAAACCAGCAAGCAAAAGCTTGCTGGAAATGCTGAAAAACACAACAAAATGTTAAAGAAATTTTCTGCTCTTACACAGAAAATTTCCACATAAAAATCTGCAAGTAAAAGATAATATTGTGACCTATCTAAGAGTGTTAGAATGCTGAAAATAAGATGAGATGTATGCAGAAAATGATAATGGACAATAAGAAGCCAGGAGTTTGAGAAAGGGTTAAGGGTAGGCTCCTCTTCGATGCTATCCCAATAATCCTTTTGAAATGACCTGCAAAACTCAAGGAAAGTAGTGAAGCATGGAAATAGACAACATTTTGAATAGACTAACAAACAAAATACTTCTATCTCTTAGCTAATCAACAATGCATAAACTAACAAGAATACTCTTTGCTAGTTTACTCTAGTAAAATACTTTACCAAAGATCTACTTGCTACAACACAACAAACCAAAACTATGCAAGTCACCTCATGTGTAAGAAGAAACAAGAATACTCTTCAATCTCTCCAAAAATCCTCCAAAGCTTTTCTATTAATCCAAAATGTGAGAGTATTTGGATAAATACTTCTTCCAAAACTCTCAAGAGCAATGAGTTGAGTGGCTTGATGGCAAGAGCAAGAAGGTGAGTTGAAATTTCAGCAGAGTAACAGTAGCTCAAAGAATGGTAAAGAAAATGAGTGAGGAGGGGGTCTACTTATACCTCAAGAGGCAAAGTGAGGGCATCTTGATGAATGCCAAGTGTTAATTTTTAAGCAAGAGAGGGAATCTCTATGAAGGGGGCGCCCCACCTAGGGTTTTAGACTAGGATTGATGATGTGGAAAGGTGTGGGACCTCAAAGGGTGAGATGATAGGCTAAGGGGGGCGCACTAGTCTAAAGAGGAGGGCCCACATTAATGCTTGGGTGCTTTACTAAGGTTTTGGGTGTAGAGGGGCGTGAGCTAGGAAAGGGGGTCGCAAGCTAGAATAGAGGGGCGCCACCTAGGCTATGAAGTGGAGTGTGGGGTCAAGTTTATAGTGAAGTGGAGGTCTAGGAGGGGCGCACCTCTCATGAGAGGGCCCCACTCAAAGTATTAAGTGAAATGATTAAGGTTTTGGGTAAGGGGGGTCGTTTTTCCCCTTAGGGCATGGGTAAAATGAGTGAAGATGTAAGTTAAGTGTGTAGATTAAGGTGTTAAGTGGTTAGGATGGGTTTGGGTAGGTTAGGAGGGTCTAACTTGCTCATTGCCACCTTACCACTAACTCACTAACTCATAATTACAATAATTCTGACATTTTACTAATGTCACTTTAGCAATTAAAATTGCTGTTTTGATTGACTCCGACTCTAAGTGGACTAAGACATAGTAAAACTTGTCCGACTGAGCTGAAACTTGGTCTATGGGTGTAGGGGGTGCTATTCCATTTCTTTTGAGCACAAATACCCCTATCAAAATCCCCAAGATCGAGTTTTTACAACATTAGCTCAAAAAATAATTAATTAATTAAATTATTAAAAATTTAATTAATAAAAATAAAAAAAAAACCTATCTAGACTCGACGAAATTCTGCGAAACTTTCTACACTGTCTAGCATGGTCATTTACATCAATCCTAAACAATAGCTACCAAAGGATGAGACCATTAGAGCGCCGTTCACCACTTTGGAGGAAATTATTGCATGTGTGGAGGGAAAAACTCAAGGGAAGTCAGCCAGGCCCGAGAGCCCGGTTGACAACCTGAGGATAAAAAACCCTCGGTGAAAGAAACTCCCCTAATGGAAACATCCCAAGGTACCTGACCTAACTATGACTCATGCAGACTTATTACATTATTAACCCACGCAGGGGTGCGGAAATTTCGTTTACAAAAATTTTGTGCTGGGGCATCAAATGCCCAAGTAGAACCAATACTGTCTTCATCAAATCTTCACTATGGGGATGCATCTTCATGGTACATGAGATGACCCCTAGCTGAATAGGCGGTCAACAGGTTAATAATGTAATAGGTCTGTATGGGTCATAGTTAGGTCAGTTATCTTGGGATTTATTCATTAGGAGAGTTCCTTTCATCGAGGTTTTTTTATCCTCAATTTATTAATTGGGTTTTTCAGCCTTATTAATTTCCCTTGAGTTTTTCCCTCACACCAGCAATAATTCCTCCAAAGTGGTGAAGGGCGTTCTAATGGAGTTATCCTCTGGTAGCTATTGTTTAGGAATGATGTAAATGACCATGTATGACATCTTAGAAAGTTTCGTGGAATTCCATCGAGTCTAGATAGTTTTTTTTTAATTAATTAAATTTAATTAAATTTTCCTAAGGCTGGAAGTTTAATTATTTAATTAATTAATTGTTTTTTAGCAAATATTGTAAAAAACTAGGTCCTTGGGCTTTTGCTAGGGGTATTTGTGCTCAAAAGAAATGGAAAGACACCCACTACACCTTTGGACGAAGTTTCAGCTCAGTCGGACAACTTTTGCTAGATGTTTGTCCACCAGGAGTCTCAGTCAGTCAAAACAACAATTTTAATTGCTAAGTCATGACATAGTCAAAATGTCATTTTTGTAATTTTGAGCTAATTGGGTAAAGTAATGATGGATAAAGGTGAGAGAGATTTTTCCTTACCTTTCCTAACCTTTTCCAACCCTCACATCACCCCCTCACCTAGCCATTAAGCAAAAACGTCACTTTTCCTAGAGTGGTGTGCCTCTCTTCTAGAAAGTCTCCAAAAAGTGAAAAAATAATAATTTTTTTTATGGGAGACTTATTTTATCCCTTGGTGTGCCTTCCTAGACCCTACAACTCATCATTTGACTTGTCAAAGCCTTGCCAACTCACTCCAACTGATTTCCACTTCATCCATCCATGCCAAAACCCTAACTTACCAAAACCCTAAAAGTGACTTTTCTTTGATGTGTGACACTTGTAACTCATCCAAGAGGGGTATCTTTGCCTTCCCAAGTATAAATAGAACCCCTCCCTCACTCATTTCACACCATATCTTGAGCTAGTGTTATGCTACTAAATTTTCACCTCATTTCTCTCTCTCTCTCTCTCTCGTTCATTTTGCTTCCTTTCCATTTTGCTCTTGAGAGTGTTGGAGAAACATGTTGCTGCAAGACTCTCCTCTTGATTAATAGAAAGGCTTTAGAGGATTTGAAGAAACAGAGAGTATTCTTGTTACTTCTTGCAATTATTGAGGTGATCTTGTTCTAGTTTTCTCTCTTGTGCATGCTTTAAGTTTATAGATCTAGAGTAGAAACTCCAAGCAAAGTATTTTGCTTGGATAGATTTGTGGTAGTATTATCATAGATTTAGTGAAGTGTTTATTTGGGTATTGCAAAGTAGTTTGTTTTACCATCTAGATCTACTTACATTCTATCTATTTTTGTAGCTTTTCTCACAAGATTTGTAGGTTTACCTCTAGGGTTTTGTTGGGATAGCCTCAAGGAAGAGTCTACTCTCAAAGCCAACCTAAACTCCATTGTTTTTCAGATCTGATTTTTCTGCTCATTCATTCCATATTTTAGTTGCTAACAATCATAGATAGGTCACTTTAAATCAACTTTTATTTGGATACTTGTATGTGAATTTTTTTTGCATAAAAACATAATTTTTTATTTATTTGTTTTGTGTTGTGTAGCAATTCCAGCAAGCAATAGCTTGCTGATTTTTGTAGGTTCTTACTAGGTTTAGGGGTTATATTGCCCAGTTTCGGTCACACAACACTTCAAAGACATATCCTTTGATTGGGTAACGAAAATCACCCTTTTCCTACCTCTTTCTAGCATTGTAAAGTCATTTTTTTCTTTCCAACCCCCTTGGCACAAAAAAAGAAGGCTTGCCTCCACCTTGTGCCATTGAGAGTGTTTTTTTAGTTTTTTCTTTTCATTCCAATTCATTTTTTTTCATTGTTGCCTACACCTTGGGTGAGAGATTGGCACGGCCAACCCCCCAAAATTGTGAGGCTAGGTTACTTGTGTGTGTTTTTAATATGCTCATGCTCATGGCTAAAATATTCTAGAAGTAGATCTCACACTCACATAACTAGATCTTAGCTTAAGCCCTTGAGGCATAAATTTACTTGCATGTTTTAAGTCTTTCAAGTTTCATTTGCTAGCACTTGTTCTTAATGCAATACACACATGGTTAAGTGATGATGGTGTAAAGCAATCATTTTTCATTTGCAAGTAACTTTATCTTCATAGCATCTATCTTAATGCAATTTACATATGGATAAACGGTGATGGTTTAAATCTTTTCCATTGACAAGCTATTCTTGTCCTTTAAAGCACTCATTTCTTTTAAGCTTGCAAACATTTATGGTTAAGTGAATGGTATAGGAGTTACTTTTTCATCTTAACAATTCATTACATGTTCTATATGTGTTTACATGCTTAAATCTTGTGATTTAGAACACATTTTTTTGGCTGGATAAAGTTTCGGTTTTGGGCCTATTTCACTATTTTAAGGCAAGTAAAAGTCACCTAAACACTCTCAAACACCCTAAAATACTTGGTCCTTCGGTATAATAACATACTAGACTTAATAGGGCACCTTAATTCACCATCTTCGCCATCTAAAACGGGGTTTGAGAAAGACAACGGAAGGTGCTAGGCTGGGGACGGTCTCAAGGCCCACGACGTCCTTTCCGGGAGTACTCGGATCTTTAGGGTTGACTTGTGAAGCTAGGGTAGGCCTCGCTACCTCACTTCTTGAGCATCCAATAGCCATTTGGTAATTGGGGGAGGAGAATTTTGGGTTGACACTTAGCTAGGAGTAACTCAAAATTTAATAATCTTTAAGCAACTCTTTAATCCACTAAGCATTTGGACCTCATTTTCTTTATTGGTATATCTAATGGTGGTTGTCTAAGCAATACTTTTTTTGTTGTTGTTGGGGGAATAGACAACTCGCGGTTCTCGTACTCGCGTGACACAGGGTCGATACCCGACGACTACCACTATAACCCCAGGTGCATCCACGCAACCCGCATGAATGGCGCACATGTTAGTCGGGGTTAGAATCGAACTTGAGACTTCCATTTACAAATTTCCTTCCATATACACGACACTTGCCAATCGGTCTCCACCCCTTGCGGGTGTTGTCTAAGCAATACTTGCAAGCACTCTTCACTTTTAATTTTACATGCAAGTCTCTTTCTTTTTGCTTTGTGGATTAATCACCTAAGTGTCATATTATGTATTGTGGAGCACTTATCCTTTAAAGTATATCTCATTTGTTAGTGTTCTTTATGGTGTGATCCCTCAAGAGGTTGCACATCCCCTTTTGGAGGCACTTTCTTGTTGGGTCTTGAGTGTTGTGGTTGCCATTGATAAGCAGTCCAATAGAGTAAGTGCTATTGGGGCATGCTTGGCTTGATCTGTTGATAATCTTTATGCTTTGAATATCTTTAATTTCCTGCACATACAAGCACATGGTTAATAAGTATTTTGTATCTTTTGTATCTTGCAACCCTTAGACTTTCTTGTTGTAATTTTGTATCTTGTTGTATATCTCTTGGTCATAATTGTTGTAGCATATATCATTTCGTTTTTCAATTGTAAGTATTTGTATCTAACATTGTTGTGGAATAGTTGTACTTCTTTGTAATCTTTTGTAATCTAAACCCCTCAAACATTAGTTGACCCCTTTGCTCAATCTTAGGCACTAGTCTTAGTTGTCCTAGGAAAAGGCTTGCTTGTCATAAGTAAATCATTGCATCTTGAATTGCTTCCTTTGTATCATGGGTTAGTTTTTCCCCCCAACCTTGTAACTAACTACAACCAACTCCTAGAACATAACGTTAATCACATCTAGTAACTAGGGTCTACCCCCCTTGGCTTCCCTAGGAGTAAGCCTAGAAGGAAGAGGTTCCAGTCAAAGTGACAACGTGGGCTGTGAACCTAGGCATTGTGCCTCCAAGGACACACTAAGTGAGCTAGACTTTGCTCACGTTTGCAAGTGTGTATAAGGACGACAACATGTGTATTCATGGATTTGCACTCCAACATATCAAATCTCTTCAGGATTTCAACTGCNCCTCAAGACCTAAGAAATAATGCATTAGGCCAAGGTCTTTCATCTCAAATTCTGAGGCGAGCTTCTTCTTACATTCAGTGATGAGCTTTTCTTCTTCAATTAAGAATAAGTCATCCACATACAACAACAATATCACCGGCTTGTCATTCATAACCTTGAAGTAGAGGTTAGAATCAACTTTACTCTTGGTAAAGCTCAAGCTCGTCAGAACACTGTCTATCCTTCCATACCAAGCTATAGGAGCTTTCTTCAACCCGTACAAAGCCTTCTTCAACTTCCAGACATGAGTCTTCTTGTCTTCAACTTCAATCCTTGAGGTTGTTCTATATACACTTCTTCTTCGATGACACCATTTAGGAAGGTTGTCTTTACGTCCATCTGGTGTAACTTCCACTTCATTTTAGCTGCAAGGGCTATGATGGTTCTGATCGAAGTGTATCTGGCTACAGGAGCGAATGTCTCTT
>JASDQU010338754.1:0-10611 GCA_032191745.1 Picea mariana
CTCATATTTTTCTATGCATTATCATCATATAATTGCATACTTTCATCATTTCAATTTGGGTATCCCCGTACCACTACATTAATATCAAAGTTTTCCAATTTGAATTAAATTTCATATTATCTCATAATTCAATTTCGTCACCCATTCATAAGATTAACATTACCCAATTAGGTTGTATCGTATCCAACATCATTCTGTCAGTAATTAAACATTCATTAAATTCACATTCTCACAATATGTCGCATCATATACATCATCATCAACAACATTTAAACGTTTGTAAAATTTCCATTCACATAATAGATTGCGTTACATGCATCATCATTGATAATAATTTAAACATTTCATAGAATTCACATTCATATAATAGATCGCATTACATGCATCATTATTGATAATCATTTTAACATTTCATAGAATTCTCATTCATATAATAGATCGCATTACATGCATCATTATTGATAATCATTTAAACATTTCATAGAATTTCATAAATTTTAAAGTTTAAGTGTATCACTTAATAGTTTCACTGTGACTAGGAAATAAGTGTATAGGCCTCAGGTAATCCTGGTAGTCTAAGCCCAAAGGTGGTGTCACATACACCCTACCTTCGAGAAGCATGTTCTCGAAGTAGTCAAAATAGCGAGGGATAGTCTCGCCGTAGTGTCTCAGCGTCTTCCCAAGTAGCAGATCCTGGACTATACTTGTCCCACTGGACCCCCTTTCCCTTTGGCCCAAAGAGTTGAAATGCTCTTCAATTCCCTTATTGGGACTTTACGTTTCCCGAAAAATTCGACGTTTACTCACTGTTTTTTTTTACACAATTTTTTTTTTCTCATTTCGCGTGTATCGGCCTTTCATTGTTGAAATTTCCTTGTTGCGCCTTCCTTCTTTTGACAGCTAATTGCCTATATATTCCAATACCTAGTCGATTCCTTTGATCATGAGTTCCCCCGTAAATAGCCTATCTTTCTTGGCTACCTTCATTTCTTCGATACACAAACTTTATGCATATTTTACTTCATCAACTTTATATGTTTACATCTTCCTATATTTGGTCTTCTTCCAACCCAACAACCATTGTTTAGAATTTTTAAATTTTACCTTTCTAAATGGCACCAAATCAATTGTATGAGTTTGGAGGTAGAAATTACTTGATCATGCATCATGTGATACAAATATCCATCTAAAAATCGTGTCTTGATGTGCCCATATTTACCATCGCATAGAACACAGGTTCAAATCGGATTTTATTTGATAATCAACACAAAATTTACCAATATTTGATATAGTCAATGTATAAGAGATATTCGTTATTGTAAGTTTCCCAGCTAATACTTTACAACTCACAATCCCCTCTCAAATTCATCCATCTAAACCATAACATCACTTCTGGCTCACAATTTTCAATACATCTTCACTTAAACAAAACTCAGGGATTTATACTCATGTCTTGAGTGCTTCTATAAGTTGCTTTGATTTTCCTTTTACAACTTCCAAATTGGACTCCACATCTATCACTGCTATATATAGATCATTTTATGTTGTGTCATATTCATACTAAATTAATGGTCAACACTTTAATCTCACCCATCAAGTTTGACATGGATTTTCACTCCTCACATCATTCTATATCTAATGCATTCTCGATTTACAGTTTTACCAACACTTCTATTTTCTCGCTACACTATTTGGAAATCTTAACATAGTGCCTAAACTTATCCTCTTATGATACAAAAATGTCAACAAGAGTGGCAATAATGTTTCACAATTTCGATGTATCTCCACCTAGAGAAAACACAATATTTATTAGCATGTCTCATGGATTTCATAATTCCCTTCAATTCCTTATTCTCTATTTCTAAGTTGGATTCCATATTTAATTGTTTGTAGGAACCCCAATCTCACCACTCAAGTTTAACTTTACTCTTCCACACTGTCTCCTAGTAACTCTTCACAAATTCAAATGCATATGTACATATTTAAATTTTAAATATCAATCTTTGCTCATCATAATCCTTTTCAGTCTTCCGTCCTTCAAACTCTCCACAACAATGTCACGATAGCCGCGATGCTCCACCAATCTTCCATTATTTAGACTTTATCGGGACTTTCAATTCCCGATTTACGATGAACGCCTTTCCTATGAGCACTGGCCTCTTCCAACTATGCAACAACCCATATGACCGCTCCCCATGCGATCGTAGCCTTATCCCTCTATCGGGGTTTCCAGTTCAAATTTCCTGATGAGTTTCCTTTGTCTTTAGCCTTCCTGGCTAGACTCTCACCACAGGACCACCGTCCATGACTGTGATCAACCTACTATCAGGAATATTCCCGTCGGGAAATCGGCACTGACACTGTCGTGAATCGCCTACCTCATGAATCCCCGACTCCCGATCTCCGATGGCACTCTCTGCACCCTTTAGCTCCCTCCGGCTAACTTTTTCCGCATGTGACCTGCTGGCCTACAAAACCCCGGTCCTTTCCGCGATCAGAGTTTCAAACTTCACGGAATTGAAATGTGTGGAACTCATGCCCTTAGAATTCCCGATTTTCTGATTTCAGATTCCACCTGTCCTCCGCTCTGGCAGTCGTGGCCCATACTCCAGTGGAAATCGGGAAATCGCATTTCGGAATTTTGCGATTTCAAATGCACTTGTCCATGGGCCCTTCCAAATCTCGAACTCTGATTCACATGTGAACTCTCTCCTCCACGTCACCGCTTCTCTGTCGCTCTGTCGGGTATCACAAAATCGTGATTCCATCATGCGAGTATTCCTTTCCCTCAAAAATCCCGATATCCCGATTTCTGGCTCTCTCCTGGGTTCTGACACGCGTCTGAAATGATGGACAGTCCTTATCGCCTCTCGCTGTTTTGGGGTTTTGGACTTCGCGGTTTCGAAATGCAAAGGTTTCGTGTCCACGAAATCCCCGATATGCCAATCCCCGACTTTCTTCGGATCTCCGCCACGTGTCTCTTCAAACGGATGGTCTAGATCGTTCCCACTATTTTGGGGTTTTTGATGCTCCAATTTCCTCAACCTCGTGACTCCCGATTTCATGAACGCCGATATCCCGACTCTGCCCAAGTTGCTGACACCTGTCCTCCACTAGTCCCACTTGTGGCTCACACAATTCTCCTGTCGGGGTTTTCTCCGATGGCACAGATCTCCGACTCCTCGAGATCTACTGACACATGTCCTCCAAAATGAATGGTTCAGATCTTGTCGAGAAATCACGGATCGTGATTCCATGTGACAAGATTTATGTGTGCTCGATAATTCCGATTCCCCAATTCCTGACTCGCTCCAGGGTGCTGACATGCGTCCCAATGATGGACGGTTCGGATTGACTCTGGGGGTTCGCTACTTTACAAGGCTAGGAACCTTCACTAACCTGTATCCCGATGACCAAAACCCTGATCCGGTGGTTACGTGACACGTGTCCTCCACCTCGACTCTGGTGGATCCACAATGCTTACGTCACCATCAGGATTTCGCGGGTCATGATTCCCAATTATGAGGTTTCTTTGTCCTTGAAAACCCTAATTTCTCGATCCACGACTCTTCAGGATCCTCCGCCATGTGTCACGTACAATGGATGGTCTAGATCCGATCGGGAAATCGCGTATCGCGATTTCAACCTACACAAGTCTTACGTCTCCGAAATCTCCGATGAGAAAACTCCGACGGCGTCCGATCCTTTGCCACCTGTCCTCGCAGATGGACGGTCCGGATTGACTCTCAACTTTCGAGACCTTCGAGGTCCCAGTTCTCACGACCTCAAGAACTCCGATTTCCCGATGGCCAATATCCCAACTCTCACGTGATCTTTGCCACGTGTCCTCCCAAATGGACGGTCCAGATCGCTTCTCGTGGTTTCAGGATTTCGATACCAATGTGCCTATGTCTACCGGATTCCTGATCCCCAACCTTCTCCGGATATGGGACACACTTCCCTCAAATGGAACGGCTCCGATCGTATCGGGAAATCGTGGATCGCGATTCCTATATGCAAGAGTTTTATGACTCCAGAAAACCCGATGCTCCAAATGTCGACTCGTCCAGATCTCCTGACGCGTGTCCGCCCTAAGATCTACGACTGTAATTTCTCTGGGGTTTCAAGACTCGAGAGGTCTCGAATTTCCAACTCCTAAAACCCCGATGCCTCCAATAGAACTTAAATGATGTGTAACTTATGTCCAATCAGACGGTTGATGGGATTTCAAGGATCTACTCCACGAGATCTTGACCGTCAGCCTCTTCCTCCCGGCGATTTATGAAGAAATCACGTTGTTAATAATTAAAACATTTTGATCTGCACCTAGCTTATTTCGATTTCTCATCATTTCGAAAATTTCTAAGGGTTTAGATTCCTTTGGGGTCACCACCTTCTCAAACTCATCAAGAACAACAAGCACATCTCGGCGGAGCTATTCTTTAGAAACATCAATGAAAGCTTATCTCTTATGGCATGACTGTGAACCAAATCAATTTGCTCCTTAACCTCATCTGAGACATCCTACAATCTCAAGGAAAGTACATCCAATGCAGTGGCCATGTCATGCGTTAGAACATAAAATTTATTTGATATTTCTTCAGTTTGCATGACTAACCAATCACAACTTCCATAGCCACTACAGTCCTCCAGCAAACAAAATTATAGACAAGACCCTAATTTTTCGCGTAATGCGGATTGCATTTCTCTTTTGACACCCTCTAGGCTTCTCATGACGTATTATTTGTTTGGAAAAAGAAAGAAGAACTTATAATAAGGATACAACAGAAATGTCCACTATAGGTACAAATACGGGACCTCTTAAAGCCCGCCTTTTCCTAAGTAGCCATATATTAGCTAGTAAAGCCATATATTTCCGCACTAAAAACCAGAATCCAACCCCAAATGGATAGAATTGAATTCCGATTAACAATTTCCCTTGAAAACCTACAGTTTCCCTAAATTCACCGACATCCTGGATTTATGCTATTTAACCCACAACTATACAATTTATCTTCAATCATCAATATTAACAAATATCATCTTGGACTCCAACTATTCGTACAATTTTACCTCGAAATGTAACCATTATTGTAATTTAACCTACATTTCTTCGATTTAAACTGAATTGCAACTATTTAACCTGAAATTCTGTAAGTTAGTCGGTATTGGCTCAATTTGGCCTCAAATAATGATATTTAATCTTAAATTGCAACAATGTTACCTAGAGGTTAGAATTCCAAGAAGTTAACCTGAACTATGCAGTTTTACACTTAATGTTACAATTTAACTTGAAATTGTCCAAGTTAAAGTGAAATTGCTATAGTTGATATTTATTTTTTCCATTTAACAGCTAAACATACAGTTTGACTTGAAGTCCAACTCTCTAATAGTTTGCAGACTCTCCTGTAGTTCTTCGGATTTTCTCTTTCTCCCTCCAAGATGTCGTCCACCATAAATACGTATACACAAAAGATTACTCTAATATTTACAACGTCGGTTTTTAAATATTTTATTCCTTCAACCTTAGGATTTCATTAAGAACGCTGCAATATTTACAGCTTTGGCCTTCAAATCTTTTCTTCTTTCAGCTTAAGGTCTTAAAATTCACGGCAAATAAAGAACATTGAAATATTTTCTAGCCGAGAACTCAAATATCCGACTCTTTCTGCTTAATCTTATTTATATAAATTATTTATACTAAATTAATTGATTTACTTTAAATTATTTTAACACTTTATATTGTATATATATAATAATTGAACGTACACCCCAGGGTTCGAGCACGCATGGGTTCCACGTGCTCGTCTAGCTTTCATAAGCTCCCTAGTATCTAATCCCCAATTTCTACACCTGTCAACCTTTCAACTCTCTACGCGTTCTTCCTCTGTCCCACTTTCTCCCTTGTTGGGTCTTTCCTCGCATCAGTCTTTGTTCACCACAGATCTGCCTCTGCTCTGCTCTGAGGTTTTCAGAATTCTCCCGCCATGGTTCACCTTCACAACGTAGTTCTGAGCACTTTACCAGTTCGTCTTGCAGAAACAGAGTATTCTGATATGGCCCCTGATAAGATGCAGGACCTGGAGTCCAGTCCCTTTGAATTGTTGGGAGCCTATTCCTTGTCTGTACATTTCGCGGAGCTCGTCCTCAACTATAGTAAGAGGTATGATTCATTCCGCCTGTGGTGCACATTTCAGTACCTTCATGGAGAATGTTGAGATAATTGAGTCATGATGTTGCATAAACCTTCCTTACGCTAGGGTAATGAATGGTAATTTCTTTTTCGAACAAAATGATTTACCTATAACTCCCGCTCTGTACAAATTTTGGTATTCTGCCATTTAATTTAATTCATTTATAATTATAATTTCTTTCGTTTGTGCATATGCATGTAGTTAGATGCATATACCTTTTCTTCTGTATTGCTCACGACCTTTGGCTCCCAACTGTAAAAATTCCCATTTAAATTTCGGGTTTCGGGGTTTCCTTATGCTCGATGTCGAGAGTCTCCTGCCTTCACAGATTCTCGATCTCCGGTACGCCAAAGCGCTATCTTCTAGCTTTAGCCCTCCTTTGGTTATGCTTTGGTCCATGTGACCCTGTCCTACGTGACCGTAGTCCTAATTCCTGTCGGGATTCGGGATTTCGCAACTTCCTTGGTCACGAAGCTCTGTCCTCACAGACTCCCAATTACCGATTCTCCGATATGTTACTTGTGCGTCAGCCCTTCGGGCTAAATTCTTGGTTCATATGACCATTGTACCACAAGGCCACAGCCTTGTCCCTTATCGGGGTTTCGGGTGTCGCAATATCTTATTGCATGAATCCCGTGTCCACGGAATTCCCGATATCCCGATGCCACCTATCTACCGTGGGCCCCGCTATCCTTTGACCCATCAGAAAATCACGTATCGCGATTCCAATATGTATCGGTTTTATACTCCCCAAATATTCGATGGTAAAATTCCGACGCCTCCCAAACGTTGACATGTGTCCTACCAAGATCAACGGCTAGGATCCGTTCTCGGGATTTCGAGGACCACAAGGTCTCAATTTTCTAATTTCACAAAACCCCCCCATGACTCAGATTTCCCGATGACTCTTCTGGGACTCTTCTTCTGCACACTAGGGCTTAATCCCGGCGCAACTTCTCGAGATCTAATGTTTGGCGGGATTTCTAGGTGAGATCCGATGGCTCACATCCATTCTTCCGTGTAAAAGCCCGTTCCCAGGTCTTGCAATTATCTACTTGCATTTTATTTAGTGTAGTTCGTGTATTTATTAAATTTTTCCAGTCTTCAAGCCTTCAATAGAAGTTTTCCCTCGACATTTCCGTCGATTTCAGGTGTCTATTCTACCCTAAACTTCGTTGACAAGTAATCCTCAAAATAAAACTAAGTTATCATCTATGTTTCTCGTGCTAAATAGCTTTATTCCTGTCATTTTAAGGATAGTCATTTTGTGGAAGGTGATCCCGCCCATTATCCGGTTTGCTGCCACTATTTTAAAGGGATTCCTTCGAATGTTCAGACTACAACTGTAGTGACCATATATGATCTAGTTACAAGGTTCTACCTAAAACTGTTGCTTGCGATATATGAGCTTATTTGCCTGGGTTTCACGTAGGAGTATTATCCTAAGTGCATTTCCGTTACTGTTTCTGTCATAACAAATCAAACTGAACATGTTTTGCTTATAGTTGAAACGTGGCTGGAGTTAACACTTCCGGGTTTCGGCCCTTAGGCTCCAGATTTCGAACTAAGATGCTCTGATACCATATGTAATGCCCTTATATATTTTAAACATCATTCAGTTTCATAAACATTTATTAAGTAAACTGAAAGAACAACTTCCTAGCATAATATTGACTTTCATGACAACAACTACAGCAACTTAGAATTCTCAATAAATACTGAAATCATGACAGAAAGAAATAAATACAAAACTTGACAAGTACCTGGTTTTGATGCTAATTTTCGTTGCCCTTGTTGCCTTGCTGCCTTGCTGCCTTGCTACACAGTCCAGTCCTGCCACATACACAGAAAATAACCGCCCAAAACTAATGTCCACCCTGCCAACTAGGAAAACGACCTAACTCTAGGATATCTACGGATATCCTGGCCCCCATGCCCAAAACCTCTAGCAACTCGGTGCCTCCCTCATCAATATGTCACAGCCAGTAAATATCGTGCCTCAATCTGAGCACACAGGTCACAGCCAATACCACAGTACACAGAAACTCGCTGCTCACAGCAAAACACAACCGTCCAGAGGCTCTCTGCTCACGGAAAAACACAACCGTCCAGAGGCTCTCTGCTCACAGAAAACAGTCCACAACATCCATTCCCCCCTGTCGAATGGTGCACACATCCCCTTCTTTCCTTCCTTATTCCTCCCAACCGACTCACGCGTTTACTTCACAACCACCCTCGTCCCCCTCCATACTCCTTTCATTAATATTTTATCTTCTCGGGACTATCCGGCTCCCTCCTTGCATACGCCACCATTTTATATCATTTTCATTGATCTTTTTAAATTATATTTCTCGGGTCATTAAATGTGGTCTGTAGTTAGAGTATTACTTAGTTAATCACAATCATTTTCTTTTAATTAATTTTGCTTTATAATCTTTAAGCATGTATTCAATTTGGGTCGTTACATATATTAATAGAGTATTGATGAATAAAGTGATAAAATAATACGTTATTAAAGTATTAATACATTGAATTTGATGATGTTATTAATACATTATTAAAATATTAATAAAATAATGCAGTAATTGACAATGATAAGAAGGAAAAATTGACTATGGTTGATCGTGGTTGTCCTTCTTCACTGTTGATTGTGGTTGGCCATGACGATGGCTAACTATGATTGATCAAGGTTTATTATTGTTTACCATGCCCATATCTCACCTTCATTGACCATGTGTATCATTTATTCTGGTGGGCCATGTTGAGTATGTTTAACCATAGTTTACTATGGCACTACTGCATTACAATGTTGATCATGTTTTGTTCTTCACATTGTGACATCAGGTTTTGTTCATCACATTGTGACATCAAATTTTTTTTGTCACATGACATCATGTTAGAAAAATAGGACGGCGGAGCAATAAAATAAAGCAAATGCGGAAATAAAACATAGAAGATACATAATACAAGAGAGACACATAATTACGTGGTTCACCCAGTGTGGGCTACATCCACCAGAGAAATTGCCAGGTCCTTTCTTTATTATTATCCAGAAAAATGAAGGGATACAACCTACAACAAAACTCGCTGTAACTTCCTCTTCTTTCTCTCACAATCTCCTATCTTAGAATACAATACTTGCCAACTTACATAGCCACAATACATTTCCCTCATAAAAGAGGGTTTCCTTCAAGTGCAAAAAACCATAACATAATCTCTATCGTTAGATTTGTGACCTTATAATGAATGGTATGGATTTGCAATGAAATTACAATATACTTTTACAAGGCAATTTTTGCTTCGGGGGCTTCGCCCCCGAACCCCTGCTGGGAGCCTGCTTGCCCCCAAACCCCCCAGCTTGGGGGATAGCCCCCCTAGACTCCACATAGGAGGTATCCCCCCTCTGCACTCCCCTGCATGGAAGAGTGTACATACTTTTGGGGTGTAAATACTTCATGGGGTATAAACACGACTGAAAGTAAAAGACCTCTAAATCATGAAGATAATCAGGCTCCACAACCAACAATCTCCCACTTGGAGACTGATCTCAACAACTCCATCGCTATTGTATATGCTGGACTCTAAACCTTCTTGGACCTGGAAAATTTCTCATCTTCATCTTCATTCTTGAAGACCAACTGAAACTGAGCAAGAACTCAATTTCTCCTTGGTTACTCCCTTTGTTAACATGTCTACAGGATTCTGGCTAGTGTGTATCTTTTCCAGCTTCAATTGTTCATCTTCCAAGGCAGATCGTATGAAGTGGCACCTCAACTATATATTCTTAGTATTTGAATGGAAGGCTAAGTTCTTTGCAAGGTGAATGGCACTCTGACTATCACAGTACAACCTGTTGTTCTCCTACTTCTTTCCCAATTCCTGCATAAACCTTTGTAATCAAATCATCTCTTCACTAGCCTCTGTAGCAGCAACATACTCTGCCTTTGTTGTTGAAAGTGCAACAACCTTTTGTAGTTTTGAAATCCAACTTACTGATGTTCCACCTATAGTAAAAACATACCCTGTGGTGCTCCTCCTACTATCTTTATCACCTGCCATATCTGAATCAACATATCCCTATAGAAAAGTGTTTGAACCTCCAAAACACAATGCATGTGTAGTGGTACCTCTAAAATACCTGAGAATCCACTTTACTGCCTCCCAATGTTCTTTACCTAGATTGTTCATATATCTGCTCACAACTCCCACTGCATGTGCAATATCTGGTCTTGTGCAAACCATTGCATACATCAAGCTACCAACTGTTGATGAATATGGGACCCTGGACATGTATTATATCTCCTCCTGTGTCTTGGGACACATTTCCTTAGTTAATTTGAAATGGCTGGCCAAAGGTGTACTAACTGGTTTTGCATTCTACATTCTAAACCTCTCCAACACCTTCTCTGTGTACTCA
>JASDQU010338758.1:0-12512 GCA_032191745.1 Picea mariana
GCAGATCCTTAAGGAGTGCGAAGGTGATATTTTCCCTATCAAAGAAATAATGAACATAGAAATAACCTTCTAGTAGATTTAACCATTTTTCTAGGGCATCCGCATCTATGTGTCCTTCAAATATGGGGATATCAAATTAACTTGTACTTTCAAAGACGAGGTGCTTCCAAAGTGGTCGCTTGATGAAGAGGATGTTAATGTTTGGACAACATAGGGAAGACATTCTCTTAGAATAATAATTAATAATATAATTATTGATTATTAAATATCATATATAATAAGTAAATGATAATAATAAATAGTTATTGATTATTCAAGGGACGCATCCTTTCATGGATGGTCACCATATGTTCCCTATATATGGAACACTCATCATTGTAATAATATATCAATCATATCTTATATGAAGAAAAACAACATGGTATCAGAGCAGGTTTACGTGTGATGACTTCAAGTTGATAAACATTGTTGATCTAGGGGCCATGGCGAAAATCTTCGCTACTAATTCCAACAATGGAGAGCGTTCCACCCACTGTGAGATATAGGCAGTTTGTTCGTGACTTTGGAGCCAAGCCTTCCTTGAGTGTGGCATGCAACACGTCAATCCACATATCACCTCCATTGGCATTGACATATGAAAAATCTTGGCTCTTCACATCTATGACCCCTTTGAGAGATTCCATCTCTATGACAATTCAATTTTTTGATTCATCTTTCCCGTTGAGGGAATGATCATGGCCTTTGGCAGCAATTGTGAGATCGGACAAGAAACTGCATCTATAAATCGACTTGACTAGTGTTGCAATGTATGATATTGATGTTGGATAAAGCATTGTTGTCAGATGAGTTGTAAGTCGATTCCCAAAATCAGTTGCAGGAAGATGGGTATTGTCGAAGTCGACATGTCCATCAAAATCAAGGGCTCTGAGAGGCAAGCATCCTAGATCCAACGTTACCAAACCAACAACAAAAATCAAGCTCGTAATCATAATTATCAATACCAGCACCAAAGTCTGGTTCTCCGTAGAAATATATCGCAGCAATAGGGCCAGAAAGTGTGTGTATAATTAGACTTATGGGTGCCGCCCCAATATATACTCAAAGAGGCGAAGAAACATAGTGTTAATTAGAGATCATAGAAACACAAAATTGTGTCATACACCATGCTTCTATGCAATTTTTTTATTGAAATTTTCTTGGTCTTAGTGAACACAAAGATTTACATTTATAACAACATGGGAGATTGTTTCACTTTCAAAGACGATGACAATGTGCATAAATTGGTAATGGGAAACTATAAATTTTCTATCTACTTGTCATAGGGATTTGGGTGAATGAGTATTTGTTATGTAATTGTAACCTGAAATTAAAAAAAAAAAAAGACAATTATGGACTGGTTGCACTGGTGATCCATGGAGATGTTATTGTGGACAATTTGTTGTTCGCATTCTAGAAGACATATATAAATCGTCAAGATGTTATCATTGGTTTAATCGGGATCGGTTTGTGCTCATCTGGACATGGGTGCATGTGCAACAAGTTGTCTCGCATTTGGCAAGATCAACACGAGTATTTGGTGTGGATTGATCAAGATGGACATGAGAAGCAGTGACAAACCCTATTAGTCGAGATCACATGAAGCTTGTGTCAATGTGTTGATGTTTGAGGCAACATCATGAGACATTCTCCCTGGAGGGTCCTATGTGGACTAGTTGGGGAGGATGTAGACTTCATCTTGAGGTGCCTCAGATGGTTAGATGAAGGAACCAAGACATTGGTTTCACGAGGAAACCTCGATATATCTTGAGAGACATTGGTTCCATGAGGGAACCTCGATATGTCTTAGACATTGGTTTCATGAGGGAACCTCTATATATCAAGTATGGTCCAAAATGACTTAGCATTATCAACATTTACCTATGTTTATGTGGGCATAGGAATCCATGACTGCGGTGTATGTTCAGAACAAAAGTCCTCATAATACTTTGAAGAACATGATGCCCAAGGAGGCCTTCACCGGAGTGAAGCATGAGGTTGGAAACTTAAGGATATTTGGGGTGTCCAATATACATTCATGTACCCAAGGAGAAAAGGATCAAGCTAGACTCTTCAGTCAGAAAGGGTAAATTTGTGGGGTACAATGAGTCTTCAAAGGAATACCGATCTACATCCCTGGTTAGAGATAGATTGAGGTGAGCAGAGATGTTACCTTTGAGGAGGAGGTATCCTTTAAGAGATCTAGAGGGTCTCACATGGAGATTGATCAAATTGATCCAATTGATCTTATTGATCATGTAGCTCCAGTTGATGTTCCCAGAGATATTGCAGTAAGTCGAAAGAGACATACATGGGCTCGTCGGAATCTATAGGAGGCAGAAGGATATGTAGCTCCTCGTGGTACCTTCCGAGTGAGAAAGATACCTTAGAGATATTCATGCTATGTCATAGATATGAGCCACATCATTCATTTTGAGCCTTTCTGTTATGAGGAGACAACTAGCCATCCGGTATGGAGAGATGTCATGATGGAGGAGTATCAATCCATCATGAAGAATCATGTGTGGGATATTGTTCTGAGACCCGAGGGGAAGTCTGTAGTGACCTCCAAATGGATCTACAAGATCAAACACATAATTGACAGGAGTATTGAGAGGCACAAAATTATATTTGTTGCTAGAGGATTCTCTCAAATGGAGGGAATAGATTATGAGGAGACATTTTTTCATGTTGCTCGATACACTTCTATCCGGATGATTATTTCCCCTGCAACATCCATGGGTTGGAGAGTACATCAGATGGATGTAAAGACAACCTTTCTCAATGGAGAGATTGAGGAAGAAGTATACATCGAGTAACCATATGGTTTCGTGATACATGAGAAAGATTCTCATGTGTGCAGGTTGAAGAAGGCCTTGTATGGACTCAAGAAGCCACCTCGAGATTGGTATGCAAGGATTGATGGACACCTGATGATTTTTGGGATTCAGCAAAAGTGTTGGCAATCCCAGCCTGTACTACAAGACTTTTAATGGTGAGTCCCTGATTTTGGTCCTCTACGTTTATGATTTATTCCTCACTGGTACAAAGAGCCTTATTGTTGAATGCAGGTATGCATTGGCCTCTAATTTTGAGATGAAAGACCTTGGTATGATGCACTACTTCTTGGGACTAGAGGTGTGGTAGAGAACTGATGAGATCTTCTTGAGTCAGGGGGAGTACACAGTTGAGATATTGAAGAAGTTTGGGATGTTGAAATTGAAGCCCATAGATACACCAATGGTGATGAATCTGAAGAAACTAAGTGTGTCTTCTTTCGATTCTGACGAAATTGATCCAACTCTGTACAGACAGTTGATTGGATAATTGATGTATATGGTTAACACCAGACCAAATATTTGCTATGCAGTGAGTGCACTTATCCAGTTTATAAGTTAGCCGAGATAGACACACTGGATTGTTGCAAAGTATGTGTTGCAATATTTGCGAGGCACAGTTGGACATGGTCTGAGATATACTTCCAGTATTGATATGATATGGCAGGAATATATTGACTCTGATTGGGCAGGGAGCGCAGTGGAAAGAAAGAGCACCTTCGGGTATTGCTTCACTTTGGGATCTTCCATGGTTTCGTGGTGTTGTAAGAAACAAACTTATGTGGCTTTGAGCACATCAGAAGCAGAGTACATTGCATTAAGTATGTCAGGCTGTGAAGTAGTGTGGCTTCGCAAGCTCCTTGCAGATTTATCCAAACATGTGTTGGATTCCACCATTATTCATTATGGTAACCAAAGTTGTGTGAAGATCTCAGATAATCCAGTGTTTCATGACAAATCGAACCACATTGAGATCAAGTACTTTTACATCCGATACATGGTGCAGAGGAAGAAAGTATTGGTGCAATACCTTCCTACAGATGAGCAAGTTGTTGATGTTCTTACCAAACTAGGACGAAGTTCAAGTACTTCAGTGACAAACTTGGCGTGAGAAAGAATGCCTCCCTCGCTTAGAGGGAGTGTTGCTATTTGCAGCTTCCCGAGACATCATCCAGATCGTACTCCTCTATGACTGAGTTGAGTTCATCTGTGATGACAGTTCTCCGAGAAGGGATAAGTGGGACACTTATCCGAGAAGGGATAAGTGTGTTTGGGCTTATAGCCCAACATCCCTTGTGGAGAGCACATGAGGACACGTCCCATGTGGAGAGAACATAAGAACATGTCAAGGGAGTTTACCCTTGATGTCACACACTATGGGAGTTGACCCTAGTGTTTCTAGAGGGTGTAGCCTCTAGAAGTCCACATGCGAGTGCCATGTGTGACAAACATTCTCCAGATTGTACTCCTATGTGAATTGAGTTGAGTTGATTTGTGATGACACTTATTCGAGAAGGGATAAGTGCATTTGAGCTTATAGCCCAACGTCCCATGTGGATAGCACATGAGGACATGTCAAGGGATTTGACCCTTAACGTCACACACTATGGGGAGTTGACCCTAAGTGTTCCTAGAGGGATTAGCCTCTAGAAGTCCACATGGGAGTGCCATGTGTGAAAAACCTTTTGCTACTATAGTGGTTGTGTACCACTATTGAAGACTGCATGTCTCTCCAGAGTATTTGTGTACTACTATGGAAAGATACCTCCCTATCTAAGAGGGAGTGTTGATTTTTTCAACATTGGATGTAACTTCTCCTGGATTGAGTTGCATACCAAGGGAGGTAGGATACATTTATCATAAAGGTGCACTTATGGTAAATGGGCCTAGACGTAGTCCTTCCTTGATCATGACAAGGAATAATATGGACTCGAGGTGCTTTAATTTCTTTCCACGTGTCAGTTAGCATCAGGTTGACATTCAATGGTGTGTACTTGTGGTGAAATATCCTGGTGTGGTCTTTGTCCTAGTCATGGTGATTTGACAAGGAATAATAAAGATTAAATATGCTATATGCTATTACATGCAGACCCAAAGTGAGCCTGATCTTAGAGAGAGTTAATTGGCTCAGAGGAAGAACCACAAAAGGAGTTTCTCCTCGGTTCAGGTGGGAGAGAGACGTCTCCCAAGACTGACAAACAAGTGTCATGAGTCTAGGGTGAAGTTTGTATACTTCAAAGACAAGTTTGGCATGATACATAATACCTCCCTCGTTGAGAGGGAGCGTTGATGTTTGGACAACGTCGGGAAGACATTCTCTTAGAATAATAATTAATAATATAATTATTGATTATTAAATATCATATATAATAAGTAAATGATAATAATAAATAGATATTGAGTATTCAAGGGACGCATCCTTTCATGGATGGTCACCATATGTTCCCTATATATGGAACACTCATCATTATAATAATATATCGATCATATCTTATATGAAGAAAAACAATAGACGTGCTTGTTGTTATCGGCAGGCGTTGAAGGATGTGGAAACAATTCTCCATCATTTCGTCCCTATGTCGCGTGAGAGCTTGCTCAATCAACAGATTAAAAGAATCATTTGCTCTGTCGTTTTTGTTTTCTTCCGCCATGGAAGGTTTCTTGGCCGTGTGAGAGAGATTGTCCTCAAGAGATACAAGCTCGAGACCCAACATGTTATACTTAGACCTCGTCAGGGACATGCACTGAAAAACGATCAAGAGCAGCCTGCTTTGATACCACTGATCCAGATTATTTTCGGCACGAAATGACAGCCGAGATATAATAAATAAATGTATAGAGATATCTCGTATATCCAATAATATCACAGAAATGTCTCATAGATGCAACCATAAACATAGAGATACAGTAATACACAATTTTTATTAATGAGCGAAAATGTACAAAGACTGTAAAAATACAGAGTGAAAGACTCGCTAGAATGGTGGCAGCTTATCTCTGAGAAGAGATGTGACGGCTACTCGCATTCGCAAGAAGACAATTTGCAATGAGGCTCTAAAGGCCTTTTTAACATAAAGAAAATCCAAAACCCTAACCCCGGAAGATGAAAAGCCATCAATTTTGTGGACCCCATTTTGGGTAGTTTGGTATATCAACTTCCCGGGAGCATAACTTTGGCATACGATCTCTATTTGGGGCACATGATTGCTCATTGGAAAGTTCTATCCGAGGAATACACATGTTGTTGTCAAACTCTAACTCTATATGCAGGTTGACTGTGGTGAGCCCTAAAAACGTTTTTTAGGACCTCAAAACAGCCTCGAAAGTTTGGGACTCGAAAACTAGGAACAAAACTGTCAAATTGAAACTGCCAAAATGAGTCAATTAGAATATGTGGGTGGCCAACGATATCCACCGGGATCAATACAAGTCTATGCAAAACAACAAAAAGGTTGTTTACTTTGCTAAGTAACATTGTATAGTGAGTGATATGTTTGGATGAATAAGAATGATATATTTTCTTGTTAATAGATCATATAAATGAAATATTATATTGTCTACAAATGGATACAAATGATTAGAACAAGTCATTGGAATTAGGAAGATAGAAAGGATATTTTATTGACATAATCTACATGTATCTACCTATAGATGTATTATCTCTATGTTTCCTGGAATTTTGATTCATTTACGAAACCTATGCCATGTTGAAACTTGTACTTGTTTCTATGCTCCATGTGGCATAATTGTTGAGTGATAATCCTATCTTTAAACATTGGATTATCTTTTGAAATATAATAGCTAGATAACCTATCAACTTTTATACCTTTATGATGTTGATACAAAGGACGATGCACATATGTTAAAAGGAAATGATTGTCATGTACAAGAGACATCTTAGGACATAGGAACCAATCTGTGGGGAATGAATTGGTTCTTTGTTCTTGTTACTTCAACAATATTGTTTCATGTAGCTATTGAGTTCAATCTATCTACACTAACTTTTTCAAGGTTTGGCAGAGTATGTGTAATATATCAGTACCTGGACATTAGATATGAGATAAATAAATCCCTACCTAATGTATGAAGAAAGATTGAAACTTACAAGGTAAGCTCATTACAGAGCCTTCCATAATCCTTTGGATTCAGACAATTTATTGTGAACTTTAGCCATGATGGTCGTGTTGGCAGTTGATTAGTTTCATGAATTTATACATTTTTTTCCCATCACAGTTTTAAAAGCGAGGTGAATTTGAGGAATTGAATGCTATTGTTAATGGTTATTAGGGTTAGGGTTAGGGTAAGATTAGGGTTAGGGTTATTCCTATTAGAGAAGGGCATCACATTGTAAGCAAAGGAATTCCACTCCCTTGTGAAGGTGGCCTTCTTCTTATCAACATTTGCAATATTAATATGGTGGTGTTGTTAAAAACTGAGAGAGAAATAGCACAACAAGAAAGCATGCACATAGAGCCAATATTTATCCTGGAAACCCTTAACCGAGAGAACCAACACCTCCATAGATATCTATTAATAATATTGGCCAAACTGTCCAAGCCAAGCCAACACCGGCCACTTGAGGTTTCTTACAATGGAGTATCTCAATCCATTAAATAGGCTTCATCGATTACAACTCTAATTCCTTTACTAGAATTAAATTACAATGCAAAGACATGCATGGCCTCGATATAGCCATGCAAAGACATGCATGTAGTGGAGATAGCCATGTGAAGACATGCATGACATAGAGATAGCCATGCAAAGACATGCATGGAGTGGAGATAGCCATGCGAAGACATGCATCGACATGCATATCCATGCAAAGACATGCATGGTGTGAAGATAGCCATGCAAATACATGCAAAGAATTACATCAAGTACCATGGGTTACCCAAAACCATGGGCATGTAAACCACTAACGCTAAACCACGAGGTGTGACCATGCTGACCAATATCTTATCATGTTCATTCACAAAAGGGGTTTTTAAATTGTAAAATATAAAGTCAATATATTGTAGGTATTGGGGTTGGTGGGGGGGGAGGTATGTGGGGTCTCAAGGGGTTTATAGGTATTGGGGGGTATAAAAGGGGTATCTGGTGAAAGTGGGGGTTTCTTTTATTGCAAAGATGTATTGGGAGGCGGGTTCAACAAAACGTTTTTTGGAGATATTTACCAATAACTAGTGAAATTATGGGTATTCTTTAATATCCCACGAACAAAGGTGTTATGTCACAGGTTCATAGAGTGAATACCCCATTCGATAAACCCAACAATGACCGAATCAACGACTCTATGACCAAGTAAATATTAACCCAATATTCCCTCCTTTAAACTTGACTTGGGATAAACACCTACCCCCCTCAAAGTTTATAAACTAGTTATCAGGAATACAACATGCCCCTCTAATATCTAGGTCTACATCTAGAATTTATACCCGTAAACCATCAAATTAGGGGTATGCATGCATAAATAGGTCTTACAACCATATGCCCATTTACATGTGATAGAATCCAACTCCATAAAAATAATTACAATTGTATGACCGAGCATGTGATGCTATGAAACATCAACCTATTTCATCGCAAGCATCTTTCCTGTTTCAAATACAATTACATAGACCAAGCATTTATATTTCCACTTTATGCGCGAGCACAAGATGCACGAAGCATCTACCAACTTCTTTACCAACATCCCTCCTTGCTCCAAATACAGTGAGCCAAAACACTCATTCATCGAGTAATTATTTCTTAATGCACTTTTCCATATGTCCCACATCGATCCACTATATGCCCAAGCAAATGATGCAAGAAGCATCTACCAACTTCTTTACCAACATCCCTCCCTTCTCCAAATACAATGTTTCAAAGCACTCATTCACTAAGTACTTCATCCTCAATGCACTTATGCCTATGCTCCATGTCAATCCATTGTATGGTTGAGCAAATGATGCAAGAAGCATCTACCAGCTTCTTTACCAACATCCATCCTTACTCCAAATAGAGGGAGCCAAAGCACTCATTCATTGAGTACTTCATCTTCAAAGTGACTCTTCCTAAGCTCTATTTGAATCCATTGTATGCCTAAGCAAATTATGCAAGAAGCATCTACCAGCTTCTTTACCAGCATGCCTCATTGATCAAAATATAGTGATCCAAAACACTCATTCATCGAGTACTTCAGTTTCAATGTGCTTCTCCCTATGCTCCATTTCCATGTGTCATTCACCATGGTTCATAAACCCATGAACCATCACATCAATTTGTGTGCATATCTCTCTTCCACAGGTCACTCAATTTACCAAAAACTTCATAAGAATGGATCTCAACATCATACCACTCTCATTGGAGAGTCTAGGTTTCGTTGGATCTGATACCATGTTAAAAACTGAGAGAGAAACGACACAACAAGAAAGCATGCACATAGAGCCAATATTTATCCTGGAAACCCTTAACAGGGAGAACCAACACCTCCATAGATATCTATTAATAACCTTGGTCAAACTGACCAAGCCAAGCCAACACCAGCCACTTGAGGCTTCTTACAATGGAGTATCTCAAGCCAGTAAATAGGTTTCATCAATTACAACTCTAATTCCTTTACTGGAATTAGAGTACAATGCAAAGACATGCATGGCCTCAAGATAACCATGCAAAGACATACATGGAGTGAAGATATCCATCCAAAGACATGCATGGACATGCATGGACATGCATAGCCATGCAAAGACATGCATGGTGTGGAGATAGCCATGTAAAGACATGCAAAGACTCACATCAAATACCATGGGCCCATAAACCACTAACGGTAAACCCAACAAGTATGCAATCAATCTCCCTCTTTAACTTATTGTTGACTCATGGGTTGAAGTTGTAAGGATGATGTTCAATTGACTTTGCATATAACTGCAACTCAATTTTCATTATTCCTAACTCTCCTTTAATACCCTTAAGCTCTGTAAAACTTCGAGGAAACATATCCTTTTACTCCTTTAACAATGCCACAATTTCAGACATATTCTGTTAGTCCTAGTAATCCCCAATTAAAGCAATTTGTGGATGTTCTTCGCTCCCTATATTGATCTTTAACAACTTTACAAGTCACTAATAAAGCTTTTCTGATGCATTCTCACTAGTTTCTCGCAACTATCTTGATCCTTCATACTCCTAGAAATAAATATACCACAAATCTTCCTCGTCTTCATCATCCTATACCAACTTCCCACAACAAAATTATTTATCTCACTATTGTTTCAATTCCTTTAGAGTGGCCATTTTATGGTATTGATGGTAAATCACAATGGGGAACTAGTGTTGCAACTGGGTAGTAAATAATTGTTGCTTTATAGTCATTACAGTTGTTTTAAACTCAAGAATTTCGCTAGTATAAGAGAAAGCAATGCAAAAATGTTCCTAGATCACAATGCACTCTCTAGTTTGCCTCTCGCATTCCTCATGCAAGAACAAATTCATAGGGATAGGCTCTAGGGTTTGCAAGAATTTATGTAACCAAAATTTTCCCTGAAGACTTTCCCTTCCCAATTTCTGTCAACAATTTTCAATATGAATGGAAAGGTTTGTCTTACTTTCATAGTGTTCCACAAATTTCATTAATTCCCCATTGTTTAAGGATAGATCATGGCATTCAAATTCAAAATGGGAAACAAACCTATGTATCATCGCTAGTTGAACTGCAACCCATGTTGTAAGGTTCTCTTTCTGTGTACCCTACCAATGAGAAGGAGTATATTTTAGAACTACATCCAAAGAAAGTACCAATTATCCCTTCGCAACTATGTATTTTGTCACATCTAAGAAATCCTCCACATCACTCGGGTTCCACAATTTTGATCCAATCGAATGAATAGACTTTATTGAAGCACACCCTATAATAGACTAATGATTGTGATACTACCAATTATACGTATTTCTTTTGAATAACTATCAAAAGAGTGAATACTTCATCAACTAATTGATCCATCTACAATAGGATTAATATACTCATCTTGCTTACGTATTATCAAATTGTAAATCTGATCCAGTGTTTGCGTCGTCAAAAGTATCTTCAGTAGGTTTAATATATGCAATGCTTGATAAGGGTCTAATGGATGCACCACTTTGGTACCCATCTGCCTCAAATGTGATAGTTTCCCTCTTTAAATCAATAATGACACATTTGTGAAAAGCTTGGTCTATCCCAACAATACCAACCACTTAATAAAAGTTTTAATGGTATTGGCTTATTCCCTACCTCTTAGAAGTGTTTAAATGTAGTACTTATATATAGTTGAAAAACTTTTAAAAACTTCTACACAGTGTTAATATATTAATAGTGTATAGTGAAAAGATAAAATAAAACAAGAGAAAACTCACAAAGTGACTAATGACCTATAATGTAAAGCTAAATTAAACAAAAGAACCCACCCTAAGGCTACTCAATGACTTTAATAGAAGTTCAACAATATACTAGTTAATTTAATAGAAGTTCAACAATATACTAGTTAATATAGTTTATAGTGAACACAACATATATATTCAACAAAACACAACATATCACTTACAAAAATTAAATAAAACTTAGGATGGGAAAGATAACACTGGACCCCACAACCAGTTAGCTAGATGCAATTGATGATTTTTACATTGTTATATAGCATATCTAATTATTTACATACTAATGTAAAATAGTTTATACAAAATTATATAGTAAATTATTCTAAATATACATTCAAATAAAAACATATATATCCAAACAAATTACTTTAAATATAAATAACTTAAAAATCAATATAACCTTAAATTTATTTTCCATGTTGCATATCTTTCAAATGCAAACTAATATTTTTGTTCAGAGAGGAAGTATTCCGATGCTGAGAGCTAGTAATCATGCATGACTCAGCGAAAAAGGAAGAATAGAAAGAAGACATGAAAAACTCGGAATGAAGAATATTATGCAATGAAGCAAAAACTCAATTAGTCAGAATATTATGCATAAAACTTAGTCAGAATATTATGCAATGAAGCAAAAACTCAACTATTCACATCCAACGTCATTAATTTATTTCCAATTTTAAGCAAAAACTCAATTATTCACATCAACATCATTAATTTATTAATTTATTTCCAATTTTACTGAAACATACATTATCAATGATCTTTTCCTTTTGACTTTAACTTTTTCAGAGAATGATAGAGATCATAAATTGATTATTCTCCAGCTAGTGATCCGAAACGTTGACAATCAAAATAACTATTATGAACTTTCTAAGCGATTCTATTAACAATTCTCATCACAAAAACGTTAAATCAGTTCATTATTATCGTTAATTTAATAGAATTGGCTGGCCTTTTAAAAGTTCTGCTTTGGTGTGGCATCTGTGTTTAAAAATTTGCCTTAAAATCATGGATTCCTTCCATCTAAAAGGCTTTCAATCTTGCATAAAAAGATCATATTAGATTTAGTTCCAAAGAGAGGCATCTTTGTCTTTAAAAGGGATTGAACCCAAACAGGGAGGAATTTATTCCCTATGGATGCTACCACATTTTCTAAGAGGGAAAAAGAGAAACCTCAGAGTCCCCTCATGTAGCCAAAAACTTCAAAATGAATTTTAACAGTCTCAGAAGGCAACCCAGAGTGCCTAA
>JASDQU010338759.1:0-12512 GCA_032191745.1 Picea mariana
TAATACCTTTCACTTTCCTCATTTTACCATTCCCGACCAAGACCTCCACTTCAAATATTTTGACGTTATTGACACCCCAAATGCAATGCATATTAATTTTCCTCCCTAAATCAGGAAGATAATCGCTAATATACACTAATGTTTGATATACCATATACCCCTCTACCATAGAACCCTCGGGACATTCTCTTTGTCTAACTAAATCCTTCAATGACTTCAAGTGTCTCTCCACCATCCACATTGACCTTGTGTGTACAGGTACACAAATTCAATCTCCTCAACCTAGTGTATGAGGTAGTGTTCTTGCACATTGAAAAATGTTGGAGGTAGATACTTTTGCATCGCACACATTAAACAAGGAATTTCTCTCTTCCAATATTTTATATCTTCCTTATAGATTTATTTAGATGACAACCACCTACAAAAGTTACGAGAACAAAATATGTTTCAACAAAGACAATATTGTATACATGAATATTACAAGTAAAACACATGTCATCAACAACTTCTACAACATTTTTATTACATATAAATAATAATATGTAATTCATTTGTCATTATTTACCTCGTGTATTTTCCAAGGTCGTATATAACTTGTTTTACATTGTTGTCAAAGCTGTCGGGCAAAGATAGAGGCAGCACATACTATAACAAAACAATGGCACATTAATAAATTTATGATTTCATATTAACAATATATTTACAAAATTTAAAAATATTACATCGATTCTTACCAATACATAACAAATATACGAAAGAAATTACCTTGATCAAGGTATGCCATTCATGAGTTTTTAACCTGCCAAATTCACCTTTCTTTGTTAATATATTCTTGATGTTTGAAGCAAATCCTGTTGGAAATGTAATTTTTCGAATGAGCTCTTTTACAACATTGCTTTCATCTTCTTTAAATAACCATGGGAGGCTATTTCCAATAATATTTAGCATTGCATGATTAGCTTCTTGAATGTCACTACAAATTTTAGAAATTTTTTCTTTGTCACGCCTTCCATCTAAGATTCTCCACAACATTTATGTTACGGTCTTCCCGATATGTATTGTGTCGAACAAATGAGTTATTTCTACTTGCTCATAGTAGGGCAACCTACTGAATTGTCTGGGGAAACTTTTCATTCATCGTGGAAGCAGATCAATGCCTTGACGACCAACTATATGTTACATAAATGAAATTAACACAAAAATTGTTAGATTATACACAGTAGACATGAGAATTCAACACAATTAAAAAATGTAATATATTTCATAGGATGATGAAGATTGACTTACACTGACGATTTGATCTGTTATATTCCAACTTCCATAGGTGTGGTGTCATTCTTCATGGTTTTATCCCACTCTCCTCTTTACCATTGAAAAGATGTTTATCATTATTTCGATACCTATGGTTCTTAGGGAGAAAGTGCCTATATTCATCAAACACCTCCTTTCCTAAACTTCTTGAACGATGAGATCTCATCCTAGGACCAAAAACTGGACATGTAAATTTACCCTTTGTTTGCAGACCTAGAAGATATGCATCAATGACACCATTAGTTATATAACAAGCAATTATTTAAAAAACAAACATTATAATATCATCGACATCTAACTTATTTAAGTGAAATAGTGTGTTACATACCAAAAAAATGTGTTAGTCCTGGTGCATCGTGAATTGTCCATGTAAGAATCCCATGGAATTGAAATCTTCTTTGACCTATTGGTCTAGAGATGTCGTACATAGTGATGTCATCCCATAACTTTAACAACCCATCGACAAGAGACTCAATATATACATTCATATATTTCACTTGGTACTTACCTAAATGATTAAAAAATACACATAATTACTACACCTTGTATACATATATGAAATTGTGCAATGAACAAGACAAATGAAATGTTAAACATTAAAAAAACAATATCATTATAAAAATATACCTGGAACAATCATTGCCAACATTGTGTGCTCTCTCTTTATTGACATCCAAGGAGAAAGGTTATTGTTTATAACAAAAACAGGCCACACCGAGTATATAGACCTGAGCTCACCAAATGGATTTACACCATCAGCTGCCAATGAAATCCTAACATTACGAGGTTCTTCTTTAAAAATTGGCCATCTTTCTTCGATATTTTTATATAAAGAACCATCTGCAAGCATTCAAATAACATCATCTTCACTTCTATTCTGTGCATGGTAATCCATAAACTGTGCTATGCTCCGACATCTAAACAGTGGTTGCAGGCGTGGAATTATGGGAATATAACGAAGAACCTTGTGAGACACCTTTTTTGTTAACTGATCAGTTCTATATCTATTGATTTGACATTGTGGGCAATTCTATTCAGATGCATATTGTCCATAATATATTATGTGATCATTGGGGCTTGCATCAATAGCCTGATATTCCAGAATGGCTAATAATTCTCGGTATGTGCGAGGTAACTTATTTGGTGATGGTAATAAATATTCACCTATCAACCTACAACAACAATATACAAAAAACAAAATCAATAATGAAAATTATATTAATCATTATAAATATTGCATCCTTAATTTATACATCAATTAACACTGGAGAAAAAAAAAAAAAAAGTTGAAAATTGCATAAAACTGTAAAATTATGTTGCTTACCTTAGGATCTATGTCATACATGTGTTTGACAAACCATTTGAGACCTTCAAGTTGACCAACAACATTACAACATAGAGAACACTTTTTTTTGTGCCTTCATATAGGGATTCAGTGGCATTTTGAAGGATAGATTTATCAAAAATATATTCATCATCATTGTCCTCATCACTGTCATCATTATCATCCTGCAAGTTGTACTCCTTCATGTTGACATCATCATCCATTGGAGCATTATAAATGTCTTGGATCAATCTATTTGTCCCATCATCATCAACTGTATTATTAATATCATCACTTTCCATAGGAATAACGTGATCACCATTATCCACACGATTAAGTTCAGTTTGTTCTTCAATATTATCTCTATGAAAACGTCTCCTGCTAGGCGGCATCACATTCTTAGGAAGATTTTTCTTTAATAAAAACAATGGAAGCAATAAAATACAGTTAGAGTATATCACAAATATTATTTTGAAAGATAAATTTAAAAAATAATAATTAATGTATAATACCCTTAAAGATCTATAATAACTAATTACTTACTATGGAACGATATTCATTTCTCCCTTCAACGTGCCCATTCTCCCTACAATGTTTTTCAACTATTTTTAAAGGTAGTCTTCTTCCATTAAAACCCCTGCATTCACAACAAGGGCAATAACATTTCCCATCACCATGAATCGCCATGTGTTGCTTTAACATAACAAGCTCTCTTTCTCGTCTGGAGTTGACATTTTAATTACCTATTACAACAAATCCATTGAAACATTATAAGTACAATATACAAATCTAATCAAATAATTTGGTATATATTTAGATATTTGTAATGAAAATTATATAGCATGTTCAGAAAAAATAAGGGACAAAGCATGAAACCTAAAAGCATGAAACATTAATAAGAGGAGGAGGATCTATTATCAACCAAATTCACACTATATAATATTAAGTCCCTAATAAAAATTAGGGTAGCTTTAGGAATACACAAGGGTACTGATGCCCAATATCAACAAAAAAACCACTTCTCTTCACTTCTAGTTGGTTCTTTTCCAACTCAAGGAGGAAACCCTAAATGTAAATTTACTAAGGAAAGGATACTTAGATATTCAAGAAGTTCCATGAAATGTAAGAACAAAATTAGAGTGATTGAATCTAATTAGAGTGATTGTAGCTGAATCAATAATCTTTTTACTCTATCAAAAGTGAATAAACCATAAAATCTTTCTAAGGAGTTAAAATAAACCATAAAATCTGATTTAAGGAGTGAAAACAAACCATAAAATAGTTCAATAGCACCAAATTACTAAATCACACAGAAAATTTTAAGTATTGACCTTCAAAATATCAGCTATGTAGAGTCTAATCAATTCAATGTTTCTCTTCTTGAAAGAGAATTGAAATCAAGATTTCATAAAAACCCAGAACACCATTGCATCAGAACACCCCAATGATTTTTGCAACTGTAGAAAATGATTGTCGCAACTATAGAAAATTTTTCGTAACTAAGATATATAGGATTTATTTGTCATAAATGACCATTTGATTCTCACACGTGCCATTGTTGGTCACTATAACGACTAACTAGTGGTTGGTCGCTCTAGCGACTAACTTTTGTCGTTAAAATGACCAACCTGGAATGTTGGTCGCTAGAGTGACCAACTGTTGGACCCCGAAAAAAAAAGTATATTTAGTCCAAAAAAACCCAAAAAAATACGACGAAATTTTAAACTATCGTAATTTGCGCCCAATGTAGTAGTGTGTAGATTTCCTGAAAGTGGTAGATTAAGGATTGATTAAAGTTGTTAAGTGAGATTCAATCTTAGCTAAGTGTCAACCCAATACTTTCCTCCCCATATTACCAAGTAACTGTTGGGTGCTCAAGAAGTATGGCAACGAAGCCTACCCTAGCTCCACAGGTCAGCCCAAGAAAAAGAGTAATCCTGAAAAAGAACGTTGAGTGCCACGAGACCATCCTCGACCTATCACATTTTCGTTGCTTCCTCTAATCCCCATTTTTAATGACGAAGATGGTTGGTAAAGGTGTCCTATTAAGTCTAATGAGTTGTTAAACCTATGGACTAAGTGTTTTAAAGTGTTTGAGTGTATTTATACTTGCTCAAAAAGGCCAAATGGGCCCAAAACCAAAATTGAAAGTTAAGTTCTTAAATAATGAAATTATTGCATGTAAAGTGTGAAGAACTGGAAATAACTTGTGGAAAAGAAAGGATTATTTAGACCATTAAGATACCCATGTTTGCTTTCAAATATGAAAGATAAATACTTGAGGAATGATAGCTTGCATGCAACGAAAAAGCAAAGATTTTACTTATGCCTCCACGGGCCTAAACTAGCATTGGTTGTGTGAGATCTAATCTAGCTAATTTTAACCATTAGCATGTATGTAAAATATCCACAACTAAACTAGCTAAGTTATAAAGGAAAAACATAAAAGAAACTAAGCTAAAACTGAAAATGAAAAACTGAAATGAAAGAGAAGGCAAGCCACTTGGGGACCCTCCTTTGGGCTTGCTTACAATGCTTTAGATAGAAGGAGAAAGAATGAATTTTATTACCACTTTTGAAGGGGGTCTTTGGAGATGTGTTGTGACTGAAAATGGGCAGCATGCGATCTTGACCTGGAGAAAACCTGCAAAAATCATTAAACTATTACTTGCAGAAAATGTTGCAACACACTCACAAAAAGTTAAGAATTTTTTTGTTTTGCAACAGAAATTTCCCACATATAAAAACCAGAATTATAAATTATTGAAATGACCTATCTAAGTGAGTTAGCAACCAAAATCTGAAATATGTAAGAACAAAGAAGGTAAATGGGAAAAACTCATGAAGTTTCAATGAGTGATGAGGGTAGATCCTTGCTCGAATCTATACCAACAACCCTCTTTGAGATGACCTACAAACTCCAAATAAAAGTGAGACAAGAGTAGATAATGAACTGCATGCAATAATAACACAACAAATTTAATCTCATTAGTGGATACAATGCATATAGGCTAGCAACTACGCTATTGCTAAACCTAGCTAAGTAAACAAAATTTACCCAACAAAACTACTCTATGTTTCACAATAATATTTAAATAATAGAAAAATATCACCTCACAATAACATGGAACATCCAGACAAAGTCTAGTACTCCACAATTCCTCCAAATCTCTTCTTTTATTACCAATGGAAGAGGTTGTAGCAACAACGTTGCTCCAAACTCTTCAGGAACAAGTGAAACAGAAGCAAGATGAACAATAATGAGAGAGAGAGAGAGAGAGAGAGAGAGATGGTAAGAAAATGGTAGCATAAAAATACTCTGAAGAATGGTGAGGTATGAATGAAGGAAGGGTCTCATTTATAGCTTGAGAGGCAAAGAGACCCCTCTTGGATCCTTGCCATTTGTCAAAAATCCAAGCCAAGATGAACTCAAGTGAAGGAGGGCGCATGTCTTTTAGGGTATGAAGAGAATAGAAGGTGGAGTGAGGTGGAGGGCGATGTGGAAAGATAGAATGTGCGCATTGGCCAAGATAAAAGCCTATGCCTTGCTTTAAAAGCAATTTTTCCTTCATTGTGAGATGTTTCCACTTTTGCCAAAGGAGGGGGGCGCAAATCCCAAGGAGGGGCGTGAACTTTATGGTGGCGTGTGTTTGAGTGTGTGAAACACACTCTTATGTGGGACATGGGAGGTCTAGGAGGGGTGCAACTCATGAGGAGGGGCCCATAACTCACTTTAAAGAAAGTTAATAATTCT
Organism: Picea mariana; assembly: GCA_032191745.1. Classification (NCBI taxonomy): domain Eukaryota; kingdom Viridiplantae; phylum Streptophyta; class Pinopsida; order Pinales; family Pinaceae; genus Picea; species Picea mariana. The sequence continues at coordinate 6,390 of JASDQU010338759.1, forward strand.
CATGTGGGAAAGGGGGTGCATTTCCCAAGGGGGGCGCAAACTTTAAGTGAGGGGGTGAGTTAAGGGGGTGAATAATGGTTAGGAAAGGGGTTGGGTAGTTTAGGATGTGTTTCTCTCATCATTACCCATCATTAGTTTACTCCATGTACTCAATTATTACAAAATTGACATTTTTTCCATGTCATGGGTTAGCAATTAAAATTGCTTTTATCTGACTAAGACTCCTAAGTGGACAAACACCTAGCAAAACTTGTCCGACTGAGCTAAAACTTGGTCCAAGGGTGTAGGGGGTTTCATTCCATTTATTTTGAGCACAAATACCCCTCTCAAAAGCTCAAGGACCTAACTTTTACATTTTTTATCAAAAATTAATCAATTAATTAACCAACTAAATTTCCAACCTTAGGAAATTTTAATTAATTAAAAAAAAACTATCTAGACTCGATGGAATTCCGCGAAACTTTTTGAGTTGTCTTACATGGTCATTTACATAATTCATAAACACTAGCTACCTGAGGATGACTTCATTAGAACGCCTTTCACCACTTTGGAGGATATATTAATAATGGGAGAGAAAAACTCAAGGGAAATTAATAAGGCTGGTTAGGCCAAATTAATAACCTAAGGATAAAAAAAACTGAGTGAAAGAAAATATCCTAATGAAGAAATCCTAAGGTAAATGACCTAACTATGATCCATGCAGATCTATTACATTATTATCCCACGCAGGGGAATGAAAATTCCATTTACAAAAATGTGTGATGGGAGCAAAAATTGCCCTGTAGAACCAAATAGTCTCTGACTTGTTAGCATCTGATGATCCATATCTTCATGGTACATGGAGTTGACCCCCTAGTTTAATAGGTGGTCAACATTCCTATTAGAACGTGACACATGTCACCTACTAATGCAGCCACGTGTCATCTCTTCCTTTCCACGTGTCACCCCCTGACATGTATTCACTTGGCCCATTGGTGGATTGAGTACTCGAGGCCCACCTGTCCTTTCCTCTGTGTTTAATACACCACCATGTGTAAGGGTGGACCCTTTGGGAGTCTAGAAATTTAGAACTTCAAAGGTTTGGAGTGTAGTGTCATAGATAAGCTGAAAGAACCGAAGGTCGGAGCCAAGTGGTGAGATATCGAGATCCTTCGGGATTTCAGGACTCTAGAGGATATGCACGTAGAAAGAAAATGGGGTGTTCAGCGTCGAAGCGCAGGATTTCCCTCTAGCTCATGTGTTAAACGAGGATCAAGTCCCGTCATTGGATTGGACGGTGGATGGAATTCCATCGTGGATGTAGGGACTTCAGGGAATCTACGGGACTTAGGGGAACTTGGAATAGTATGAATGAGATGGACTCATGGGGGTGCCACGTGGCCCTCGACTAATAGCGCCCAAAGAGCTTTGTGAGGCCATAACTTGCAATCCAAAGCTTAGATTTGAGTCTAGTAGCAACCATTAGAAAGCTACGGTTGCATAGAAGAGGATGGAGACATCAAAAATGGGATTTGAGACGATTAAAATAAGGAAAATTTTGATGCCCCATCCCTAGAAAGGGTACTTAGGGATTGAGTGTGTTATAAATTGGTATTAGAGTAGGCAACAACACTTGGCTTGCTTGGGCTCATGAACGAGTCGCATGAAAATCTTAATAGGGACCCTTTAAGGGTAGCACCCTATCTTACCCCATTCCTGAGATGCTTATTTAAACCTCTACTTAAGAGAGGAATGAAACTTTATGTTGATGTATATGTTTTGAAAAAATATGAACTGTGTGTTGTTCATAAACTAGTAAATGATTAACTAACATGAAATGTTTTATCAACACTCAAGTAGTTAGTGGAAAAAATGAAAACTACAACGTAAGGGATGGTGACACACCACAAATTGGGGGAAATCTCCCACAATAGAGAGGAAGAATCTGATGAAAAGAGGGTGGTGGAAACCCCTATAGATTTGGATGAAACTGTAAGAAGCCTCATGGCATAATTACAGAGTTGTAAGGTTGACAATGAAATGCTAATAAAAGAGCAGGAAAAACAAACTTTAATTAACGCAGTCCTACTGCAAAGCTTATCAGACATACAAATAAAGTTGCAACATGGGCCAACATCCAGTCATGTGGACATACATCATACTAAGAAAACTCAAAGTCCACCTGAGATATAAAAGCATGGTCCTAAAAGTGGCCACACAAGGAGAAACACCTCAAAGAAGGCCCAACATGGAGTCAAGAGACACTCATCGGAAGAATCCTCTGGTGAGGAAACTAGCGACTCCAAGGGATCTTCTAGTAGAAAAGCTAGTTCACATTCCCAGAGGAGAATAAAGAAGAGGAAACATTGCAAGATCCATGACCCTGAAGAGTTCAAGAAATCCAAACCACCCACTTTCGATGGAGAAATTAAGAAAGGGGAAGAAGAAAAAATTTGGCTGCTTGGATTGAAGTACTTCAGAGTCCATGACTACTCTGAAAACTTAAAGGCTTGAATATCCATTTTCAACCTGAATGGAAAGGCCCCCATTTAGTGGGAGGACCTTAGGAATGTGAAAGGAATCCATGAGAAGGACTTGTCATGGAAACAATTTGAGAAATACTTCAAGAAGAAGTATCTATCAAAGAAATACTTTGATGGGAAGAGCAAGGAGTTCTATGAACTCAAGTTAGGACAACTCACAATAGAGGAATATATCACCAAATTTTTTGAGTTGATAAGGTATGTGCCCTACATAAATGATGAAAAAGTGAATATGCAACGATTTATTAGTGGATTACCTCAGTCCTTCCGAGACAGAATTCAGTTTGATGAGCCAAAGAGTTTAGAAGACACTATCTAGAAGGACTGGAAGAAGAAAAGTAATTCAAGATTCAAGAAGAAGGGGTTTAAACCCTCAAGACTTAAGAACCATGGGAAAGGTTCTAAGATGAGCCTTCCTACTAAAAGTGTATATCAACAAAATTTCCCATCTCAGAGTGGAAATAAACCCTTTGGAGTAGCCTCAGGTAAGATTGATAACACAAAGAGAGAACCCTTGAAATGTTGGGGTTTTGGAGAAGAACATCTATTGAGGGATTGCCCACATAGGCAACAGAACAATAGGAGGGTCTACAACATACAAGAGGCTACCATAGTCAATGATGTGGCTAGGAGAATGCCACATATTTATGCAGCTTTGGATAATAGATAAGTTAACCACCAAGATTCAGTGGTGGAAATGGAAGGTATGAGTGCCAACCATCTAGTTTCCATTTTAATTGAACCTAGTTCTAATTTGAGTTATGTTGCCCCTCAAACTATTGAGAAATGTAAATGGAAGAAAGTTAAACATGCTAAATCATGGCTGGTACAACTAGCCACTAGAACCAAAAGAAAAGTAACAAAGGTCATACCGGCATGAAAATTCATTATGAATGGATTACCCACCCAAGCAACCCTAAACATGCTCCCTTTAGGATCTTATGACCTGCTAATTGGCATGGACTGGTTGACTACCCATAAAGCCAAGTTGGACTGTTATAATAAAACTTTGGAGTGTGAAGATGAAGAAGGGAGAAAGATAACTCTACAAGGGATTCAAAATCATGTCTGAGTGAGACAAATATCAACCCTTCAAGTGAAGAAATTATTCAGAAAATGATGTCTTTTATATGAAATACAAGTGTTGGGATCTGTTGAGAATAGTAAACCCAACCTAGAGGACCATCCCATATTAAGAGAGTATAAATATGTGTTTCCAAAAGAGCTACCAGGTCTACCTCCAAGACTTTTGAATAGAGATTGCACCAGGAGCGGTGCCAGTTTCTAGAACACCCTATAGAATGAGTACACCAGAGCTAGTTGAGCTCAAACTACAGCTAAAGGAGATGATGGAAAAAGGCTACATTTTCCCTAGTGTGTCTCCATGGGGAGCACCAGCCTTGTTTGTGAAAAAGAAGGATGGCACACTCAGATTATGCATTGATCCAAAACGGATCCAGGAAGGCCTAAAAATCAAATTTCTCATAATCGGATGAAACTAGTGCCATTGTGTCCATCTCGTCACATTGATTCTGGCCATATTTTTTTTTTATCTCAAATGGGCGTCGTATGCAAAAGTTATCGTGTTCTGACCGATTTCCCAAACAGGGAAAAATTCAAACTGGTCAAAGTCAACAAGTCGTATTGTTGACGTCAACAGTACGACAGGTAACATCATCATGATGAAGTCAATAGGGACACATGGTAACACGAGGAGTTGACACGTGTCACTCGATTTTGGCATTTTCAAGCTGAGTTGAACTAGTATGAAATTGAACATGTGGCAGTGTACGAATGACATGTGGCAGTCTGTATATGACGTGGCCCAAAGATAGGCTGACGCATGGAAGTACAGGCGACAGGTGGTTGTACGGATGCTGACATGGAAGGGTGACTAGGTTGTACGGATGATGATGTGGAAGGGTGACTAGAATGTACAAATGTTGACGTGGAAAGGTGATTGGTCAGTACAGATGTTGACATGGCAAGGTGACTGGGCTGTATGGAAGCTGATGTGGCAGGGTGACTAGGTTGTACGAAAGTTGACGTGGTTGTATGACAGTGACATGGCAGTGTTGATTGTATGATGACCGTACTGTACGGAAGAATCACAGGGAAACACGTGGCACCCCAGATTTAGCCAATATTGGATAGACCAAAAAAAATTTTTACCTGTGGGAATTGAACACCTGACCTCCACCTGCACAGAGTCTTTGCAACCACCGACGCACCATCCGGGTTGCAGTTGGGTCTTAACCCCTATTTGAAACCATGCCATTTTGTTATGGATGGTGGTGTGGTTAGGGCTAAGCCCCAGATAGTGGGGTCCAATGCAGGGCCACATGGCACCCCATGCGACCAAAGATATACACCATGAGTGAAGGTGGGGGGCGCATGGAGCATAAGGACCATGCCATATGGCCATCCCTACGACTAAGGGCCATGAATCAAGGGGCTTAACAACTAGTGCCCAACCTATGACCACATGGACCTTACCCATATGACCAGGATCCTGGGAGAAGGGGGATGCACCTTGATTTATGTTGATTTTGGGTTTTATAACTATGATGTTTATTGATTTTCAGCCTGATTTTGGAGGATTTTAGCCATTCTTGGAGGACCTAGAGCCCAATTTGAGGCCAAATATTTGGGGGAAGTTGGGAGGAGGATACCAACTCAAAATCTATATAAACCAGGGGTTCTTAGCAACATTGGAGAGGTTCATATTGGCATAATGATGATGAATTTATGAAGTTCGAAGCCATTTTTTATGCAGGGAAGCCATTGAGAAAGCAAACTTTGCGAGCCAATTTCAAGAACTACGCTCAACCTTTTTCAATGTCGTCATTTGTGTTGGATTCTTGAGGTCGAGAAGAACACAACCAGGCCAATTTGTAATCCTTTTGACACTTTTCTGATGTACTTTTGAAGCATTGAAGATAAATAAGAAAGCCTCACCCATTGAGACAAAGGCCCAGACACGTAGGCAATATTGTTGAACTTCGTTAACAACTTTTTTGTTATGGTTTGTTGTTCTTTGTGCTCATATTCTGATCTTCATTTATTTATGATGGTTGCTTTAATATCTCATTAAGTTCTTCTTCTTTCATTAATTCCTAGTTGGTAATTGAACACATGCTTGGAACTTAACGAAGTATTTAAAGATCAATTTTTGATCAACTGGTATCAGAGCAGATTGACAGTTGATTTTTGAGTTTCCATGATTACCAGGGAAAATCTGAGTCACAGTGAAGGAAAGCTTGTAGAAGGGGATCCTGAGATTGGATCGAGAAAAAGGACTTCTTAAAGTGAGGAGATGGCATCGAAAGAAGGCATGTATTAGAACGAGATAGAGTTGCAAAATAATTTATTCGCCATTTCTCAGATGGTAAAGGTATTATATGAGGATTACTTGGAACAGAAGAGGCCTTTCCAAGAGGAATCTTCCAAACAAGAAAAAAGTGAAGAAGGAGAAGATCCTCCTAAACCTCCTCCTTCACCTCCTTCTTCTCCATTGACTTTTTATTCTTCTTCAAGTACCAGTTCCAAATCCACTACAAGAAAACATTCCCATAAATATAAACATGATATGCCTTTACTT
>JASDQU010338760.1:0-12512 GCA_032191745.1 Picea mariana
TCTGTTACTCTTCCTTCTCATGCATTAGGCTTAGATAGATTCGAAAGAAATTCAGTGTCCATGATAAGCACTTTTCTGTCTAGGGTTAAGGTCAAGCCTTAGAGGTCGATCTACTTGTCCGCAGGCAGATTTTCCTACAACACTCCATACCTGAAAATGTCAAACATTAGAAGGTGTTCGAGGATGATCTTGAGATCAAAATATTCTTGGAGGCTATTGAAGAATTTTTAGAGATGCATATTGACCAAGACTCTGTTTCTGAAGAAAAGCTTGACGGTGGTAATTTTCTGAGTAAGATTGCGGAGTGTGACATTGTGCAACTGCCTAGCAATCATATTCCAAGGGGATTGGTTCCTTTGGAAATACTTTTTGATAGGAATGATGTGGCATTTAAAGGGAAAATCTCATAGGATGAAGCCGATACAACTCAATGCAACATTGGCACCAAGAATGAACCCAAGTTTGTCAGATTGTCAAGGATTCTGACAAAGGAATAGAGGGATGAATGCATTGAACTATTGAGGGAGTTTGCTTATGTTTTCGCCTGGAACTATGAAGATCTCAAAACTTATGACACTTCTGTCATTGAGCATAAAATCCCATTGAAAAAGGAGGTAAATCCATATAGGCAGAAGCTAATACCGATCAATCCTATGTTGTTGCCTATCATGGAGAGAGAAGTGAAGAAGCTTCTACATGCCCAGATCATCGTGCCATTGAGATATTCAGAGTGGGTGGCCAACTTGGTCCCTGTAAAGAAGAAGGGTGGAGAAATTAGACTCTGTGTAGATTTTAGAAACCTGAACATGAGCTCACGAAAGGACAATTACCCCTTACCAAAGATGGAACATATATTGCAAAGGGTAACAATAGCATCTAGGATTTCCATGATTGATGGCTTCTCTGGCTACAATCAAATCTCTGTTTTACCTAAGGATAGGGAAAAGACGGTGTTTACTACCCCATGGGGCACATTCATGTATGCTAAAATGTCGTTTGAGTTGATGAATGCAGGGGTAACATTTCAACGTGCCTTGGACATAGCTTTCATCAGGGAAAAAGATAAGTTTGTGGTCATCTATCTGGATGACATAACAGTCTTTTCCAAATCCGATAAAGAACACTGTTTTCATCTCAGGAAAGGTTTTCTGAAATGTAGGAGTTTTTTCCTCTCATTGAATCCAAAAAAATCTTTGTTCGCCATGAAGGAGGGAAGGTTACTGGGCCACATAGTATCAGCAGAAGGAGTCAAAATTGATCCTAGAAAAGTTGAAGCAATCCAAGCCTTGGCAATCCCAAGATCCAGGAAAGAAGTCCAGTCTTTCCTTGGTAAGATTAATTTTCTAAGGAGGTTTATTTCTAACTTTGCTGAGGTGGTAAAGCTTATAACAACCATGTTGAGAAAGGAAAATGAAGTGAGGTGGACCTCTGAATCTTGAAATTCCTTTGAGCAGATAAATAAGGCCTTGACATAATCTCCTGTGCTTATCAGTCCCGATTACTCAAACGATTTCCTTATTTTCTCCTTTGCCTCATCTGACAAAGTGGCTGTTGTTTTATTACAGACAAATGAGGTCTGGCTAGAGCAGCCTATTGCCTATTTTAGCAGAGCCCTAAGGGATGATGAGGTTAGGTACGACATTATGGAGAAGCAGGTCTATGCCCTGGTAAAGGCTCTCAAAGCCTTTAGAACCTATGTCCTACAGTCAAAGATCATTGCTTATGTCCCCTCAGCCTCTATTAAGGACATTCTTATTCAGCCTGATATAGACGGGAGGAGGAGTAAGTGGATAGCCAAGATCCTTCAATTTGACTTGGAAATAAGGCCCACCAAATTAATCAAAGGTCAAGGTTTAGCCAAGCTGTTGGCTGAGGAAAATTACAAAGATTTGGGGGTAGGTTTCATCAATGAATGCTTAGGAAATCAGCAGGATTAGCTGTATGATGTGGAACCTCAAGAAGAACCCCCGTTGGCTCGATGTCCTTGGTATAAGTATGTCATATATTTTCTGCAAGAATTGCAGCCTCTAGATGGCCTGCAAAGAAACAAGGCAAGAGCTCTGAAGCTCAAAGCAGTCATATATTTCCTTGTCAATCAAGTTTTATATTGGAAAGACCCCCTGGGGGTGCTTTTGAAATGTATGAATCCATAAGAGGCTGACAGGATCATTGTTGAATTTCACAGCAGCCTATGTGGAGGGCATCATTTTTGGAAGACCACAGCCTACAAAATCCTCAGGGCTGGGTATTATTGGCCCACCTTATTCACTGACATATGCAGAAAGGTCAGAGCCTACATCAAATGCCAAATATTTTCAAGAAAGAAACAACTTAAATCTCTGCCTTTAAAGCCTATAGTTGTTTCGGGACCTTTCCAGCAATGGGGCCTAGATTTTATTGGAAAAATCCACCCTGCTTCCAGTGGGTAGCACAGATGGATCCTAACTACCATATATTTCTTTACTAAGTGGATAGAAGCTATTCCCACCAAGAGTGCTTCCCACAAGGTTATCATTGGATTCTTGGAGGACCTCATCACAAGATTCGGCTGCCCAAGCAAAATTGTCACTGACAACGCAACCTCTTTCAAGGATAAGCTGTTACCCAAGTTCTGTGAGAAATTCGGGATCAAACTGATTCACTCCACCCCATACTATCCCCAGGGAAATGGTTTAGCAGAGTCCTCCAACAAAATCCTAATAAGGATCATCAAAAGACTATTGGAAGACAACGAAAGGGCCTGGGATTCAAATTTGAAATTCTCTCTATGGGCCGATCGAGTGACCATAAAGAGATCTATAGGCTTCTCCCCTTTCCAATTGGTTTATGGAGCAGAAGTTGTTTTCCCTTCTCAGCTAGCCATTCCTATAGAAAAGTTCTTCCAGGATTATCAAGAAGATTCTGATGACATGATTAGAAGAATTCATCAACTGGTAGAGGTTCAACAGGAAGAGAGCAGGTTATGAATATAATTCAGGACCAACAGCGGAAGATCAAGCAGGATTTTGACAAAAAGGCCAAGAAGAAAGAGTTTCATATAGGAGACCTGGTGCTGAAATGGGATGCTCCTAAACAAAACAAGGGAAAACATGGAAAATTTGAAGCCCTATGGGTCGGGCCCTTCAAAATCTCTGAAGTATTTTCAAATAATACCTACAAGTTGTGAGATTTGAAGGATCAAGAAGTTTTCAATGGCCCTGTGAATGGGCATTTCCTGAAAAAATGTTTTTCTTGAGATGCACATGGCTCATCTATGATTGTATATATTGTTTTTTTTTATCTTTAAGTTTAAATAATGACTCCATAGCCCAAAAACAAGGCATTGAAGCTACAAAAGAGTTCTTGACAACCCGCAGGGGGCGTGTCGTCCCCCATGGAGCCTAATGTTAGCACATAATCATGTAGGGGGTACTCCCCTAAAAGAAGCGTCCCCTTGGGCAAAGAAAGAGATTCAGAAAACCCATTTTTCCAAAGTTTAGAGGGTGGGTGCATTATTTTAATGAGCATGTAGTTTCGGACGGCCAAGATCTGCCCACCTATATCTACGGCTGAGGTTTCATTCCAGAGCCCCCTCACTATTCTGCCTTTAATGGGGAGAGGGGGCTCCAGAATTGGGCGTGCATCTCTCAAATGGTCGAGATCGAGGCACCTAGATCAATGGCGCTCGAGCAATTCTAGACACCCTCTACCATTCTACCTTTAATAAGGGTGGGGGGGGTCCGAAATGGTGTGGTATTGACATGGGGCCCCCTTCTTGTTGTGTCGCCTTCTGTACTTATTTCTCCCCTACCAGTTGTTCTCCACTTAACCACGTGACATGGCCCATTTCCTTTGGCCCCTCCTCGTCCTTCGACATCTATCCCGCTCCTTTCCACATCAGCCTCCCATAAATAATGTGTCCCTCATTACCATTTTATCCCATGACCTTCACCCCTTCTTCTTGCCATGTGTCTCACCCCTGTTGTTTCCATGATCACTCCCTTTCCCCTTTCCATGCCAAGAATTCCAGATCCTCCATGCCCTATCCATCAGACCATTCAGCCGATCCAGGTGGCACCATTAAGAGACCTCCATGTCCCAGAGGGCAGAGTTGACCCAGATTATTCCTGATCCCAAGAAAGCAGTTATTGAAGTTGTTGAAGGTGGTTAGACATCGTCTCTGCCATAAATGGAAAGTCTGGAAAAGAATTGAAAGCAGGTCGATTCATCTGTAGGACAGTCAAGAGTCTGATTGCATCTTTCATAAGTGCATGATCATCCAGAGTCTACATGCGTAGACTGCCAGAAGACATGTAGACACAATGTTTTTAATGCAGTGTCTCATTTTCGCTGTTGTTGTTTCAGTTTGAGTATATGTAGGCATTTTCACCATTTTTGTAATCTATCGATGGTTGAGCTAGGCTCCCGATTGTAAATTTTTAACAAAGCACTGGTTTCACTGGTTATGTATTGGCACTTGAGACTTATTGCCTTATGAATGTTAGCTTCTTTCCATCTCTTTGTTTACACTGTGTTAGAACAGCTTGGAATTGGAGGATCCAGTCGATTTGCGATGTTATAGGATGATGTAGGTTGGATCACTGTAATAGTTGCATTGTCTCTAATTAGTTCTTGTATTTTCTCAATGCTGAATGATTTGGAATTGGAGGATCCATTCAAGTCACCCTTCAGTTCCCCGAAACTTATAACCAAGAGGATCTTGTATTATGAGGTTTTCTTCCTCAAGCTATTGAAAGGCCCGATTCCTGAGGCAGTCTTGCTCACTTTCCTCACCAAGTCTTCCACCTGCTCATTTTACAATCAACTCACTGATGGGAGTTAGATCAAGACCTCCTTTGTTTTTACATACCAGGCCTAGTCCCTGAGTTAGAAGTGATACCTTCTTCGGTCTCTACCCATTCGATCACCCATTAAATTTATTCGTGACATAAACTGATGGGTGTTGGGCTCTGCTCCTGTCACAATATAGGAGTGACTTCTAACGCTAACAAGACCCATGGGCCGACATCCCATACCCTTTACATAAAGATTAAACCCAAAACTCCCTCAAAAGGGGGCGAGATCCCGTGATATCCGCTTCGCATGGCGCTTCGTCTTCGACCAGCCTATCAAAGTCCTAAAATTGGTCAAACATGACCAACGTTTCCAAAAAACCTTGTCAAGGGAGAACAGGCCCCCAACACTCACCTATGACTTGTCCCGAGTCACTCTGATCTAGGTAACTCTGCCTCGAAGGCCTTGAGCTTAGATCGAGCTTCATCGACCTGCTACTTCACCAGAGCCTCTTGCTCGACAAAATCTTGAATAACTTTATTAGTCACATGGGTAAACCCATGGGTTGACATTCCATACCCATTATATAAACCCTGAACCCAAAAATCCCACAAAATGGTGTGAGATCCCATGATCTCTGCTTCACTTGGCACTCCATCTTCGACCATCCAGTCGAAGTCCCAAAATTGGTCAAACATGACCAACGTTTCCACAAAACCTGGTCAAGGGCCAACAGGCCCCCAACACTCACACGTGACTTGTCCCGAGTCACTCTGATCTGGGTAACTCTGCCTAGAAGGCCTCAAGCTACCTGGACCTATTGCTTCACCAACACCTCCTTCTCAACGAACTCTTGAATAACTTTCTCAATCACCAGTCCTTCCAAGCGTTGTTCTACCATGGTGACTACTTGTTCTAGTTGTGCACCTTTTCCTTCCATCTCCTCAAAAAGTGTGCAAGCTTCATCCTATACTAGATAGAGCCTTTGGGTCACTTCCATGACTTTATTCTGGATGGCATGGACTTGTTGTTGAACTATGCGTTGTTCTTGGGACCTTTTCATCCTTTTGACAGGTGACAATAGCTTCAACTGTGCTTGTACTGTTGTTGCTTGTTTCTTTTCCTCCTAGAGTTGTGACTCCAATGTATTTAGTTCAAGGTCCTCTACAAGGTGCTCATAGGTCTGCACACTTTGACTTCTTAATTGCTTGCATTATAAGGCCAATGCCTTGATTGTTTTGACTACTCTTTGGGAAGTTTATTCTCTTTGATCTTTCACTTCCTGTAGAGTTCTTGGCATGACTTGTAGTTCCCATTCTATTGTTCATGCTTGGAGATACTGAATGGCTTCAACAACCTTCCCCACCTAGATCTCAATAGTTTCTTCTTCCATCTGTGCTAGGCCTGTCACAGAGCGAAGTTCTCTGGTGATTTCTTCTTTAACTCCCATATTCTCCACAAGAATTTGTTCTTTCTTCTTCTGGAGCGACTCTCTATCCTATGCAAACTTCACCTGGAGGTCATCTTTTTCTTGTTGTGCAACTCAACGTTGCTCTATGGATTCCTCTTTTTCTTGCTTCAGGGCCTCGGTGGCCTGTTCTTTTTTCTCTTAGACACGATGAAGAAGAGCCTCTGTCAAGTCTGTTAGTATGCATAGATGGGCAGGCTCATCTCCTACTTCTATGTCCCCTACTGACAAAGGCACAGTAGACACTTCGTGGCTCGAATAAAGAGCTTGTTGTAATCCTTTGAGCTCTGCCTCGATCCTGTCAAACATTGTCTCCTATTTTGTTTCACTTTGCTGGAAGATGTCCTCTGAGGTATATGATACAACAACAATGATAAGGTCAATGCCATCCACCATGAGAATAATGTGGAATGGAGGTTTATTGGCTATTGACTTCTTCTGTGATGAAGATTTCATCAGGGAACACTTTCTTTTCTTGGATGCCTCAGCCTCTGTAAGGGTATCTTTAGGTAGTGTTACTTCGACCTGGTTTTTCTTGTATTCTTCCCCTTAATCCTCTTCTTTGTCTACTTCATCACCTCCTCCCCCTTAGGTGAATTTGGTGTAGTCTCCTCTGATGCGTTGTTTAGTTTTTGTACATCTTCCTTCTTTTTCTTCCTATTGTTGCTGGGTGCATCATATTCTTCACGAGTGACTACAGGACTTTTGATGAGGTTGGGGTCAGACAGTTCTATCTATTCAACTGGTACAAGGAATTTTGTAGGCCATTCCTTGGTTATTTCCTCCATATATTCCTCAGTGAGTTTATAGTACGACTGTAGCTCTTCTTTATGTTCGTCTCTATGTGCAGTGATATATATGAAATGCCTATGTACGCGCAACTTGGAAAATGGCCTAAACCAATGCAGTGTATTCAACATCATGTGAGGGAAGGATTCAATGGCCCTCTTCAACTGCAGATAATAGGTGTGGAACACTGCATTTGACTACCATTTCTTCTCCATGTCCCTCAAGTACCATAGCGTAGTGAACTTCGCATCTAGTGGTTCGAACAACTCAATTTTAGGGAAGGTCGCTCCTTCTAGCATCTCCCAAGAAATGAAGGCAATGAGAATCAACAACCAATTGAAATGAAACTCATAGCCCTAATCCTAAGCTTCACGGTAGTATTTATCTAACTGGTTGACGAGGTATCTCTCCCAGTTCATTTGCATCCCTTCAACACATTTTCCTGTCAGGTCGATGACAAACCCTGTGACTTGTGTTGGCCTATTCTTCTTGACGATCTTACCAACAATCAAATAGAAATATAGGTGCACTGTGCCATTTTGGATGGAGGCTACGTTATATCCCCACTTCCCTTTCTCCACATTTCCATAGGTGTCCTTTATTTTCTGTGCCAGGGTGCGATCTGTAGCCTTCCTTGGGTAAAATTCCTATGGGTCTGGTCCTTCCATGCTCAATCCGGTGATCCAGTGGATCACCATCGGATATACTGTATTGTGCTTGTCCAACCATAGGTAACCACCATGGAATCATGACAGCAGGAGCTTAACACACACGTTAAACTCTTGATGTCTTCCGAAGTGTGGTAGCTTCATCACATTGATTATTGTGGACCTCGTGATGTCCATGGTCCATGACTGAGGGATTATCTTTGAATTATTCCCTGTTGTCTTGGTTAAATAATTGTGTGGTGTGATCATGCCATAGTTTTTGCGATCTCCCAAGTTGAAGTCACCGATCTTAAGTGTAATAATCCTCTCCAACTATAGCCTACTACGCGTATTCCCTTCGGGAGGTACGCGCTGATCACTATGTAGTCTAAGTCCCTCGGGATGTTGTCATGACTCACCGCACCAGCCAGAGGTAGGATGTAGTCGGACAGGATTGATGGGATGATCTTTGTATTCTCCAATTCATCCCGATGCTTGGTTCGTTTTTCTGACGTAGTTTGGGAGGGCCCAAGTCAACATCTAGTCAATGGGGATTCTTGCACTCATATTTTCGACAAATATTATGCTCCTACGAACATGACCTTCTCATCCATGAGGTCTATGAGAATATCTTCGACGGATTTATCTACTACACTAAAGTCACATGACATGCACGCTCAAAATAAGATATCTTGGGTTGTTGAACAAGTACTCAAGGTAGAAGAATGGATGGCGAGGTCTCAATAAGAATAGTGTAGTAATAGTTAGTTCTCCGTGGGATCGAATAATCACAATTGGAAAAAGTGTCCATGGTAAGACATTTGACGGGTTAAATAGATAACATCATAACAAATTCTTCCAACGGGTAGGAACGCCTCAATCAATGCAATTCCATCTGTTATGGCGCAGTCCCAACGGTCCAATGGTGAACATTCCATCAATAACTACATTTCTAGCTGTTCTAGAGCATTAGTCTAACGGTTGGGATGCCTCAAATAGTCATATCACTCCACCACGGTGAAGTGCCAATCTGCGTTGTTCTGCTATTCTAGCAAGGTTCAAGTTTTGCAAGCCTTCCTTATATGAAGTCCTCTTTGGAACCTCTTGCTATTGTTCTAGCTTTTCTTTCTTCTTACTGAGATTTCTATCTTTCTTTCCTGTGATCTGTGTCTCTGGATTCCTCTTTCCATTCTTTTTCTTATCTCCTCTTAGCATAGTAACTTCTCATTGTTGAGGGTCTTTCACAAGGTTCGAGGATAATACTTTTTCTCTTATTGTTTCTGGAGTAGGTTCTCTAATCTCCTATATGGATAGGTTCTTCAAGTCTTCCTTCATTCTTTCATCTTCACGAGCTAGGTCTCTTGATCTAATTTTCTTCGACTTGTCCTCATGTTCTTCTATTAATCACGTTATTCTCCTAGCCATGAAATCCCTTAATTCTTGTTTTTTATGTTCTATAGATTCCTCTTCTTCTTTCCTTCAGATCTAATCTTTCTCAATCCAAGTCCTTCCTAGCAAAAGTGTAAAGGGTTTGTTGTTTTCAACAAATTTAATGACCTCAAATTATTCTTTTGTCGATGCTCTATGAGCAATCATAGGTACATGGGAAAGTCTTCCACATAGGGTTATCAAATTTCCTTTAAAAAATCCTATTCCTCCCAATGAAGGAACCATAGAGGGATTTCCTAAGATTTCCCAAGTACATTTTGTCATAATGTTCACCTGTGTTTCTGCATCCAATACACAGTCTATGCCGAAATCTCCTATTCTTGTTTCTATGCACTCTTTATCTTTTAAAATATCTGATAAACTAGTGTCTCTGTGATCAGTTAGTGTTTCTTTCATCTATAGTAATATATCCTCTGATTCTCTCTGGTGATCTAGCATATTCTTAGCTTCTTGGCCTTCTTCAGGGTTTTCTTATCTCATATTCATATTTTCAACTTTAGCAATCATTCTAGGGAAATACAAAACTTCATGTCCAGTAGACTTACAAAAAAGGAAAATAGAACCTCTACCAACAAATTTCTTAGCAAGATGTCTCAGTCTTCTACAACTATAACAGAGAGTTAATCCTCTCTTTCTCTTAAACGATCCCCACCCTTTCCTGTACTAGGCGCTGGGATCACAGTGATGAACCTGTAAAAAAATATTTCTAGGATCACGCATCCACTTGTTAGTCCAAAAATTCTTTCTATGCATAGGAATAACATATCTTTCACTATTTCTATCAGATATATTCATATCATATCTTATTTATTTGAGTTGTGCCCTAGTTTTTAGACTAGAACCAAATCTATTAAACATACCTAGATCCATTCTTTCGAAACAAAAATTTCCACTCATATTACCTTTATCAGAGAACAAATCTTTAACATCTTACCTATTTTCTTCAGATCGACCTTCTCTTCTTAGCATAGAGCTTCACATGTCAAGTATAATATTGCACACTACAACAATAGATCTACGCACAAATCTTTTTCTTTTCTTTAGTTCTCAACAATCACAGTTTTAGGTCCTGACAATGGAACCATTTTTTGGCACAGGGGTAGACACGAGGTTCAACGCTTCAACAATGCACCAACAAAACCCCAAATACCACCCTTTCGACAACACCTATGAAGAAGATGAAGTCTCACCCGAGTTAGAGGCAGGGGGGGTTGCAGGACTTAGGTGTCTGCAACCTAGCTAGGACACAGATATGTGATTACAACACTTAACAAAGCACTTATCAGTTAACATTCATTAGTCCTTAACCCTTTATTCACATCACAGGTAAAACCCTAATTACAAAACAATGCAGTATTCAACAAGATCCAATCATATCTGACCATTTATCACATAACATCAACATATCTAGAATTCATCCAAGTTATTAAGCACTAAGCTACTATATCAGATGCATCTAACATACATAAATATTCATCACTAAGAATAAATCACACTAAGACATAAATAAATCACAACACAAGATATACGTGGTTCATCCCCAGTGTGGGGCTACGTCCACCAACTCATCATCTTATTTATTATCTTATGTCGATCTCCTTGTGTGCACAGAGCATCAAAACCAACTCCGCATTGGATAGGAGATCTACACGCACCTCGCCAGATCCTCCTTCCCTGAGCTTGGCACAACACAGATCCTTTCTTACAATATGCACTTAACCCTATACGTTCTCAATACACAATATGCACAGAGCTAACTCAATCACATAGATCCAACTGCTTACATCATTTTCACTTAGCATAATACAACACTTAGCACCGCACACCTCTTAGATTTGGTGTGTTTCTTACATCGCCTAACTTTCTATTTATACATTACAATAGGCCTAAACATGGGTAAGACCCATGGGCCGACATCCCATACCGTTTACGTAAACCCTAAACCCAAAAATACTGCAAAAGGGGGAGAGATTCTATGATCTCCACTTCGCCTAGCGCTCCGTCTTCGACCAGGCTATTGAAGTCCGAAAATTGGTCAAACATGACCGACGTTTCCACAAAACCTAGTCAGGAGCCAACAAGTAATTAGATTTCATCTTTTCTCATGCTTATTTGATTATGCACAATTGCACATTAGTGACTCCACTTGCAACTCCTTTTTGGCTCTATTCCATCTGGATTTTCCACATAAGACCTTCACTGAAATTATGAGAACCATATTCCCTTATCAACACTTGTTAAGCCCTAATATTGGCTCATTACCCCTTAATTGGGGAATATTAGATTAGTAATGCTATTTTATTTATTTCGGCTCTAGGACATTAGTTGTAATTTAGATTAGTAATGTTACTTTAATTATGTCGGCTTTAGGCCATTATTTGTAATTATACCTCCTAGTCTCCTATATATACCAAGGAGATATTTTCATTTTGAATCATCTTGTACTTGAACATTTAAGTGGGGTAAAAGGAGGTTTCCCCCTCAAAGAGGCTTATTATCTGAATTTATCTCTTTTTCAAGGCGTTGAGTACTTTTCCTGAGGTTTTTCTATGCTATATTGAAGTTTGGTTCTTAACACATGGTATTAGAGCTCAAGGTCTTGGGGTTTCACTGCTACATCTGAGACACCGTGGCATTGTCACTATAACTTTTTTTATACAATGTTTCAGAAGGAACAGCTTGGAGGGTATTTATAAGACGGATCAAGGTACGTTGGTTTCAAAATTTAGCTCCTGAGGCCTTATACTTTCAGAGATATATCCCGTACAAGATAGGGTTCTGGAATCATCCTGAAATGAGTCTTTGCAGAATTTTCGCTATAAAAAAAGTTTTGTAACGTTTCCGACCCTAAACTTCGGGGGTCATTTACAGAAATTATTTTTTTATCTGTGGTAAACATTTCAGCTTCTGGGTCATCTTAAATTTGTATATACACCCTGTGTAAGATAGGGTATCTGACTAGTCCTATTGACTAGTCTCAAGAAGGTGTTCCAGGTAAAACAATCATAACTTCTTCCTAGAGTATCCAAATTGTGCGGGACTGGTTGCATTGGATCGTGGACAGTCTGTAGTAGTTTGGGTGCGAGATTCATAATTTTATATAAATTATTTTGTGTGGGGCACACTATACAAGTGAGATCTCCTGGAAAGGACAAAAATCGACAAGTTGTGGGGAAGCTACCGTAAATTCCACTTGGAACATCCAATTTTTATCAGACCTGTGGCATTGCAGAGAAGAAATATCATAGAAATACATAAGAGAAAGTTTCATACCCAGAAGGGCCAAAAATTGGGAGATACAACAGAAGAAATATTGTCTAGCAGAACCTCCTCAAAATCAAGGTTCAAAAGTGATACTTGGCCAACATGCCACCCAAAAAGGGAAC